>VZRE01008015.1:324329-368154 GCA_013396775.1 Cephalopterus ornatus
TTTTTTAATTTAAGAAGCTTACAGTTGGAGTGCTTTCTCCCCGGCTCAGAGGCAGGAGGGTGAGTGGCTGCAGAGGACGGACCGACAGGTAAAACTGTGTGCAAATCCCGAAGTGGCAACTTCTGTGGGAACATGATGCATGTTTTGGATCCTGGAGAAGTGAAGCAAGTGAAGGCGGTGCTGAGGCAGCAGAGGGAATTATACTAATCCAAACTACAAGGGAGGTGCCATGTTACACAGCCGGATGCAAAGCTAAGTATTCACTTTCTCAGGAACGTGCTCCCTGTAACTCGGTTACTGACGAGATTTCACTCCACATTATTACTTAAGCTCACCATCACTCCATGCACAGAGATGAATCTGCACAATAAACACAACAACAACAAACAGAATTGGGGGCATCAGGGACAAACATGGATATCTGGTGGGTTTTTTCCCAGAGATATTACACATGCAATTCAAGAGTTAGAAAGTTCAAAAGTAATCTTGCCAGAAGTCCTCGAGGTAAGCGCCACTAAGCCAGCAGATACAGATGAGTGTGGCATTATGTACTATCAGCTACTGGCATTGTGTACCTGAGCTACTCATCTTGAAAAAATACATGAAGAAAAACAATGGTGAAGCTCAGCCTGCTATTCCAATACTACCCAGGTAAAGTACAGGTGCAGTACCCCAAGAAAGCATATCCATCAAAGTATCAGTGGTTAAAATATCCAGGCTTCACTATTTGAAGCTATCCAAGAGCTTTGAAAACTCAGTTCCCATTAAATTTATCTTCCAGATGGCTTTCCAGATCCCAGCCTCAAGTTTGCGCTGACATATGCCCCATTTTATACAAGCCTTTGGATAGCTTCCTTTATAAAAGGCACACACTGTTATTTGACTTTCAGAGGAGAGGACTTGGGATTGTGTCATCGGTGCTCATTTCTGACTCAGGGCATGATGCTGAACAAGTCACCAGCTCCCTATTTCTGAGCACTATCAGTCATTTCCTGATAGGAAAACTACCTGCCCCACTGGGACAATCTGAGGCTTCATTACGTGTTTACAAAGAATTTTAGAATGGGTACAAATCTACATAAAAGCAAAGGCAGTTTTCACTCATGCACTGGTTAAGGACAGACCCTAGAGAGATGTACTAATGGCACCATACTGGAAGGTAAAATCAGTATGATGTAGCAGCAGAGAAATATCAGATGGGAAGTAGAGATCCCTCAAGATGACTTTCAGAAGTGGAATAATGGAGGTGGGATTAAGTTTGACAGCAAGTTCCTCCAGTGATAGTAGTCTGGTATACATTAACTGAAGGGAAGGATAACAACCTCAGCAGAGCCACTGATCACTGCTGAGTTATGAGCCCTCAGTATGACAAAGCCATGAAGAGCATAGAAGATATTTCTAGAGAAAGGCACTTCTAGAAAGATAACGTCACTGTATAATGTACTGTTACCACCCCAGACAAAACTCAGCACAAAAGCATCACTGATCGAGGACGATCAGACAACAGGAGAAGCTGAGTAGGATAACAGCAGACCAATAGGTGAGTGTATTTCCCAAGCAAAATTTAAGACAGGTCAGTCTAGCAAAGGTAGAGTGGATATGATCTCTCATAAACTCTTTTAAGTGGTTTTTTTTGTGTGTGTAAAAAAACCTGCTCAAACTTGTCAGCAACATGTGCTCAAGAACAGACAGACACACACTGCTCATGAGTAAATTCACCTGGAAGCTGGGTTGGGGGAAACAAAATAAGCAAGTCCCAGAGAGTAAAGTTCTCAGTTTATCTACCATAACATGTAGAAAAAGCAAAATTAGAAGAGATGAACCTGTGTAATACTGAGCCTTCAACAGTACAGGACCATAACTTCAATCCCATGTTACGAAGTTCAGCACCAGGTCCAGACACTTTCAGTGCTGCAGAAGGGTGGAACTATCCAAAATGAATAACATGATCTTATATTGTATAAATGCTTCCTTTCCACAACAGACTGTAATGTTTACTTTAATTCACCCAAAATACCATCATCATATTCCTCCACTAATCTAAGCCTTCCAAATTAAACTGACCTACCTGACACATTGATACAGTTTGATTTGACCTGCAGCAGCAATTCAGACTACAGCTGGAATGATTGCTTTACTGTTTATTCCCTCTTTCAAGAAAAAATACATATATATCATGATGTATGAACTCCTGATTTGATAAGGTAGCTGTGCTCTTTTTAATACATCCCTCTCTGGTTTTCAGTGTACTAGCACACCCAGTATCCATAATGCTCCAGACAGCACTCACATTTTCTGCCATCATCTTTAATAGAGAAAATTCATTTGTATCCTTCTACAGGCAAAATAATGCCAGATGAATTTAGGAAAACAAGAGAGAGATTGGCACATAGCTTACAGCACTGGGAGACAGCCTGGGATTAGCAACAACAGGTCTTTCTGTCCTGAGCTTAGACTCCACTAACCAGTGCCGAGGGATTCATGGTTCTGCAAGGATGTAGGTCATGCCAGAGGGGACACACAAAGTCCTGCAGGAGCCTGGAGGCAATTAAAAGCGGTGATGCAGCTGAGCATCACCACAGGCAGTGAAAAGGGACTTCCCCTGAGACTGGAAATCGCAGGCAAGAACGATCTATTCATCTTCCATGTCTCTGACAAGAAGGGATGACTTGGTTATAAAGCCTTTAAAATGCAATGAGCCACTTCTCAAAAGAGGTCACCGGTTACTGAAATTTTGCTGAAGTATTTAATAGAGAAAACCCTTGAATAACAAATATGAATTCCTTTAATCATACTGTATCTGATTCTTCCAGTAATTACATTTGGGGTACCTGACAGTACAAATAGGTAATTCTTATATGCAGAGTAGAGGTCAACTGGCCAACAAGACACCCTTCTGCTAAAAATGCTCCACTAAAGTTTGTTTCCCAGACCAGAAGAGAGTTGGTTATCCAGCAAAAAAAGATGTCAAACTTCTACAGAACTGCCTGTATATTCCCTGTTCAAGGAAAAGAGTGTGCCGTGCAGGGTCACTAAGGAGTGGACTAAAGGAACCTCTCCCAAAGTACCACCTTGGGAGAAACTCAGCCATGGGTGGATATAGCAAACTCTGCAGCCTGACCAGCTGCTGAACTGCCTTTGGGAGTGAATCCGGTGTTGCTCTGTGTTTCCCACCACAGGCTTGATGAGAAGCAAATCCCCCACCTAAAGAGGATGAAAATTCTGCAACATCTTGCACCACAAAGGTGAAACCTCTCAGGTACAGGTTCTACCTGACCTCCAGAACAGGAAATTGGATTAGTCAGGTAAGCAAGGAGACCACAAGAGCAACTTCTGCACCACCCATAACCCGGCAAAACATCACCAAGGCCTTGCACAGAGTGTTTAAGAATGCTGCAGCATCGGGACGGGATCATGAGAGAATCAACTGGTTTCTGCCCTCGGTATTACAGCATGTACTTGAACTGCTCTGATCTTACTCCTCCCATCATTAAGCCTCTAGTCAGTTAAAACCTACACAACCCCTCCCAAATCACGTGGGAAAGGGCCACCTTCCCTCAGCCCAAGACAGGGAGGAAGCCCAGACTGGGCAGAACTTTGCAAGTATTTTTTTTCTTGAGGTCATCGGGTGAGGGTCATCATTTTAACTGGATCAGCTCAACGATGCTGTCCTGCCCATCCTTTGAAAGCCGGACAAACCAGCGTGTGAGCTTGAAACCGGCAGAGATATTAATTTCAAATCAATAAGAAACACAAAAATATCAATAGGCATTTAAGAGTGAAACATTAATTACTTTTCAAAAGGTGCAGTACACAAATTTCCTGGTGCCTTTACAAATAGAAGTAAGTCAATAACATGATTTAATAACATTTATAAATGACTAAGTTAATTAACAGGGAATCTTCAGGGAGATGATGAAGGAAATTTAGAAGAACCTTGTCTGGCACTGTTTGAAATTCTCAAAGGAAGGAAGTGACTTCTTAAAAAAAGATTAATTACAAGTTTTTTTGCTTTACCTTGATGGAATGTCTGTTTACATATTTAAGTCGGGTTTGACCTTCAAAATTCTGGCAAAGAACAATTTTCATTAAACCATCTCAGTGGAGGAACTTGGCAGTTCCTCATCTTATCTCTGAGGTTAAGAGAGGATATTAATCATTTAGCAGGAATGGTCAAACAAAATATATGTAAGTCCTATCCAAAGCAATCTTTAATTTATCATAGTAGACACAGCAAGGGCTGATGTATAGCAAGCTCTTCCGTCAGGTCTGATTCCTTTATGGGATTTGGTTGGAGGCTCCAGAATGAAATAGTTCCATGAAAGTTGATGCCTCTCTCTAAGGATACCCTACCTGATTATGGGAATATATCACAACATAATGGCAATATCTCTTCACCAGTCTATGGCAATCCATAGGCATCCTCAACCAAGAAAACTCTCTAAGTATCTTGAAGATACATTTTGCAATAGTAAAAGGGCTGTGGCTTCCCTTTCCTCTAAGTTGTATTACTTCAGTGTCCTATTTTCTGTGAAACTGCTGCTCTTTGGAGCCCAGTTCCACACCATCACCCACCTGCCTGGCCGAGCTGTGAATACCTGAATAAGCAGTTTGGCAAGGAGGAGCAACGTGCTCTGCCTCATCTCTGGCACATGTAAAGTACCAGGTCAAAGGGGAAAGTGTATTAGACATAAACACTCATTTGAAGAACAGTATTTTTAGGACAGAGCTATATGTAATAATACAGAAAAAAGGGAAATGCACTGGGACATCAATTGGTTAAGAATCAATTAAACATCAGGGTTTTTTTCTACAAAAGTAAATAAAGGTTGCCCCACAAAATGGAATTGCTATTGCATATGATATTCTAAGTGACATGAGTCCTAAAACATGGGACTGTATCACATTAACTAAACCAAATACACTAGTGAAGAGAATTATCAAGAACTCCTCCATACAGAGTAATTCCATAAAACTAAAATGACTTTGGGTAGACATAGAGGAAAAATATTACAAAAATGAGTCATGACCTAAAAATGTATAGTAGGAGACTGAAGGCACTCAGTCTATCAAGGTGTTCATGAGCTGGAGAAATACTGAGGGAAGATATTAAGACAGACAAATCAAGAACCAGGAATAAGAAGCTGACATGGAAAAATTCACAGAGAAATAAGGCACAAGTTAAGCAGCGACAGTAACTAACCACTGGAATAAACTACTCAAGGAAAAGATGGATTTAACACTTTGATGGTTTTTCAAGACTGTTTTTCTGAGCAGCATTGCTGTGGTCCAGCCAAGGTTACCCTTCAAAGGAGAAGTTTCGTTATGTGTTCTGCAGGAGCCACACCACCTCCTCAAATGGCCCACCAGCAGATGCACCACAGCCTGCACACTTTAGGCCTGTAACTCCACAGCCAAAAATGTCCTTCCCAAGAACCTTACTCAGATCACAGAAATCTTGAAATGGCTCTTTCTTCCTCTGTTCAACAGGTGACTGTTTTTCATACAGTGAATGGGACAAGGAAGTAGCAGAAGGCATGTTAAAGTCATAGATCAGTATAATCTGTCAAAGTGCCTAATGTTTCCCACCACTCACCTCAGTGCTGCAATTAGGTGGGGAACTTGCAGGCCACAGCGTGTCTGAAAAACCAGGGGAACCTCTGTTTTGAGAAATAAATGTTTGAAAGAGATACTGACTGAAAGATTTACTTATTCCATATTACCACATTGAGACCTTCATCTAAGAGTAAAATTTTCTTTGCTACAATCTGTGCTTTGGCGGGGCAAGAAGAAAAAGAAAATGCTGCTCTGTGAAGTCCCTGAATAGCAAAGTCTGCCTTACAGTGACAGCAGCACTACCAGATCTCCCAAGGAAATGCTCCAGCTCTGTGCCACTTATCTCCAGGAATACCAAGCAGGTATTTCACTTCTGAACCCTGCTGACAATTTGCAAGGCAGGAATCGTGAAACACTCCTGCCTCATACCTCGAAGGCAAGCACAGAGGACAGACTCCCATTTGCAGAGGTAACAGCAATGAAAAAGGAAGACCAGGAAAACAGGCAGGGCTGGGCAACAACAGGAACATTATCGAGGTGTGGATTTACATGGCATAGACAGATTTACACAGAATAACAGTACATCACATCTGTACTCATACAGCTGTGTAAGTGCACTAGATAGAGGTCCCTGGCTGCAGAAGAAAATGCTGAGTATGCTACTTGTTAAAGGTTAAATTCTGGGCATGTTAAGAGTGATTGGACTGTTTTAATTAATAAAATTTCTCACCGATTGAAACCTTAAATGACAGTTAAACTGCCTGAGATTTTGCTGTTTGGCTACTGACTTCATCAGAATTGCACATGCAAATTCTCTGTGTGAAGGGGAAAAGGCCTACATGACCCCTCTACAAGCTCTTCCTTGGCTTCCTGCACCATCAGACATCAGATCCTCCTCCACATTTGGCTGCAGCCCAGTGGATCTCAGCTCCCTCATAAGTTTAGGAAAGACACAGAGCGGAAATTGCACGTTTACCAATGTGGCAGTAACAACCTTTGTTGGATGAGCTGCATTAGGGGACAATACCTAAAGAAAAGAAAACACTCTAGGGTTGTCCTTCCCTATCCTAGCTAGGAGGGTGGCTCCTTGCACTGTCCTCCAAAGCAGAGATGATGTCACATCACCTTCAGCCTTGCTTAGCCTCAGATTCTACACCCTCGGTTGCTTATTCCTGTAAGGGTGTACAGGGAAATGCAGAACTTGGTCCTGGAAGATGAAAGTGTCCTTGCAAACGCAAAGAAACAAGCAAGTGTCAAAGAATTTTAATATACAATGCAGGGAAAAAAAAAAAGGCAAAATCCTACTTTACAGAGCTTTAGTTTTTCATAATCTAAGACTCTTAAAGAAATGAAAGCACAGAACATTAACTTGGAGGCAGATGCTTTGCTCCATCTACCTCCTATCCCACACATTTTAAGAATTATTCTCTGAAGGTACTTCCATAAATCCTGCAGAGGATTACATATGGAAAGGGAAAACCAGAGTTCATCTGGCTCACAAATCCAAACTGTCCAAATGGACTTTTTTCAGGTATCAGTGGGTTAATACCCCAACTTAAACATGGAGAAAGAAAACTCCCATAAAACTGATATCCTGTTAATACAAGAAAAACTGAAGACACATGAAAGTACATTTTTTTTTTTTTAGCTAAACCACAATTCAGTAAGAGTTATATAAACATTTGAGAAGACATTAAAGATATATTTGAGTATTAAAGAAAATTAAACTCTCCCATGTAAGTTTTATCATGTCTCCCCTGTGGAAGGGGCTGGTGCCAGTGTGATATGGAACTATCAAGGCATATTCCCTCCGCTTCTGCCCTAGTACATCCTCCATGTTCAGCAGGGTGAACACCAAAGGACGCTCACAGCCAATACTTCTGATGATCAGCCTGTCCCATGAAACCTGCATCCTTCTCTACTCCAAAAGCATGAAAGCTCATGCTAACTGCAAAGGATATGCAAGCACCAACACACATTATTTCTTATCTTCTATTTCACAGGACTTTTAGCAATTGTTATAGTACAATAAAAGATAAGTCACCCCCAGCCTACCCCTCTCTAGGGTGGTTCAGGAAATTTTCTGTGACTCTTTAATTTCAAATCACTAAAGACCAAAATTTAGCATGAAAGTCAGTAGCCCGATGCAATAAACATATATATTCATACAGACTTCAGTCCCATTAAGGTTTTACTATCAATAAACAAGGAACATAAAGTTGATATTCTGCTAAATGTGGAGGAAACGATTTCCTTTGTAGGAAGAAGTTTTCTAGTCAGAAGGCAGCACAGAAAAAAATCCTTTAGGCTCAGCTTCTTCCTCTCCTCCCGGACTCACTTTCGCCTTTACTCTGATCCAGCCAAAATGCAACTTCATATGATGCCATAGTGAGGTATTTTCCTCTTTATGGTAAACAAATGATGTCACAACCACAGGACTGTGATTTTACTGCAGAACTGAACAAGTGGTTATCTGACGCACAGAACGAAAATTATTGTTCAGACACAAACAGCAGAAATAATTGCAAAAGTAAAACAAATGAACAACCGCGTTAATTAATTTCTTTTTGAATCACTCTTCCCATTTTCCCTGTCCAAATGATTCTCCTTTCCTATTTAGGAACCCTGAGGGGATGGAAAAAATGTCCAAGATGGTGAAATTAAAAATTAGCTATTGAGCATGAAACATGCAATGATTGCACTTCGTAACATTTTTATTGCCTCGGTGGTGTATGAATCACTTCACAGTTCCACACTGTTATGATGAAAAAAATGACACCAATAAAGTCTGAGCAATTGATGTTATGACTTCATCAATCCGGGACTAAAGGCACGCACAGAATGACAAACGTTCTCAGGAGTGTGGGGTAAACTACCACCTCGTTCTGCCTCTTTGTCTCTTTCTGAAGAGAGGTTATTCTCACCCCAAACACATGGAATATTGGAACAATCCTCAGTACAGCTCCATGTGACACGACCTTGCTTTCCCTCTCTGAAACTGGCCAAATTTGGGGTTTCTCAGGAGCTATGAACACAGCTAATGCACAGTGAAGCTACAGCTACTACAGAATGTTCCCAATTTAGAAAATTCTCACTCCTTTGGGGTTTGGCATCAAGACTGTATCATTTTAACACTGACCTGCACTTAGCTTGAATTTTTAAAAGTCTATAGATTCTGGAAGTATGAAGTAGAATTATCTTTACAATTTCACTAAATCCCAAAAAGTTCAATCTATTGCTGCTTAAAGCTTTCAAGAGGACAATAACCTCTGCTTAAGACAACAAAGCAGCATCAAAGTAATCTATCAGATACAACATCAAAGGTAGAGTGCAAAGAACTGACCTCCTGCAGGGAGAATGTACCTGCTTTTGACAGCCATGCTCAAGAGCTACCAAATGCAACCTTAAATTTCCTACTTAAGAGTTCAGCTTGCACATAATAAAATAAATAAAAAAATCTTCCCTCTCTATCAAGCATCACTAAATCCAAACCTGTTCTCAACAGCAGAAACTAACAATTTTTTTCCTCTCTAATAAATACTAGCTTTCTTTTTTTGAGTTCCTAGACATCTTGACTCAGGTATTAAAAGCCCCTGATAGGATTCTTTCCTTTAATATAATAGCTCATACCCCTTATAAAATCATTAATAGAAAATAAAGCCCTTTTTGTTAACTCTAATCTTGCTTCCTTGCAAGTGTGCCAGAGGCATTTTAATATAGATCAGGTCATGAATATCACAAATTACAGCAGCAATGTGTGGCAACAGAAGATCAGATTGTTCATATAACAGTAATACCTTCTTCCTTCTTTGATTAGAAAAAAGTAAACAGTATGCATTGATCTCTCAGCGCAAAAAGTCACTTCCTCTTAAATCTGTGTTCTTCTGATCCTTACAAATCCAGGTTTACAGTATGAGGTAATGGCATAGCACAAACCTTAAGAATGATGAACGAGGGATATTACAGGGTGTAATAAAACCTACTTCATTTTATGTCAAAATTCTCTCCCGTTTCCCATGATGTACAGGTATGAAGTTCAGACAGAGTAGGAAAAAGTTAGTAGGTGCTGTTTTCTATAAAGTTTCCTGTGGCAGACTCACGGCAGACGCCTTATGAACAAAGCAAACTCTGTACAGGCAGGCGCAATTATGGAAGAATTAATGTACCAACAAGAACAGCTCTGGCCATAAATGCAGCATAGGAAAATGAAATTAAATTCACAGTTAATTTATACATCAGTATTGCAATGCAGAAAAGCACACCCCATTAAAGCTCTTATTTTTCCTGGGTACTGCCGGAACAAGTAACTGGAGCTTATTTCCCTACAAACACAGAAACAGACACACCGGGAAGGACTCACAGGATCTTCACACTGGTTTGTGGTGGGGGAAAGACAGGAGTAATGACCAAACAAAAGTGTGAAGATGTCATTCACACACCCATTACCCATTGCAGAGCCTCCCACGCTGCCATTCAACCACAGGGTGCAAAAATGGCTTATTATTAGCAAAAACCTATTTCCAGCAATCCAAAGATTCAGTTCAAGTTACAATACAATAAAGAGGTGTTTTACCTTCAATATGTCCCATTCCTTTAACGTAACTCAACAAGGCTTCAGGTGACACTCACATTAAATGCCAGCTGCCCAGTCCAAAAGACACATTTAATAGCCCCCAATGACATTACCCTTGAAAGGAAGTGAACTTTTTTGTGCCACCCAAATAACCTCTGCTGAACTCTGATAAAAACCGACCTTGGTTGTTAAAAACTCCATGAAAAAAATCAATGAAGATTTTCAAGATACCTTCCCCAAGGAGAACATTTAAATTCCTCAGCAATATGCAGCATTAACATCTGATGGGACAAGTCTGTCAAGGAGAAGCCTTAGAAAGATGATGCTGGTTTTGCAGAAAGAATTACTACCTCTGATTTTTGGGGCCAGGCTGGAGTCCTAACTCTAATTAAGTTCTAATCTGCTTTTTCCAGGTTTCATAAAATGCTGTCTCAAACAGGCTTATCTTCTAAGAAGTACAGCATGATCTTCTCATTAAAGAATCTGTTACAATGGGAACACATTAGTACTAAAGCCATAAAAGACTGAGGAAATTGTGAACATTTTCCCCCAAACTAGTATCACTTTCAAAAAAAAGTGCCTTAGTATCACTTTAAAAAAAAAATACATTCACAAGTCTGCTTGAAAAGTGGGAACTTGCTGTTCAAATGTTTCTTCAATGTTATCTCTATTTTGTTCTTTAATTAATAAAGGGATACATGCACTGACATTAGAAACACTAATTTGCTATTTAGCATCCCAAATTAGGAAGCATAAACATTTATGCACTTCATTAAACACTACCTAAGAACACTTTTGATATTAACAGGAGACAAGCTAGGCTGTTAAATGCAATTTCAGGGCACACATAAGACACCGTAAAAAGACACTCCCCTGCTCTTCCTGTCCCTTGCCATGAAAGCTCCCTGGTTCCATCCTGTTGGCACCAACTCTTATGAAACAAACCTTGGAAATCAGTGAGATCTGACTCACCCCTGCACGCACAAGCACGGGTTTAAGGGAAGGGACAGGAATGCGGGGACACGGAGCAGTGAAAGTGGGGTGTACCTGTTTGGCAGCATGGCATTAGATTGGTACATGGCAATCAGGAATTTGGACTTTAGAAAGCATAAAAAAAAATACACCCTGAATTAAGACACCATTCAAGCACAGGTGAGGTACAGGAAGAAACAACCTGGTGTTTTTCTCCATCTACTCCAAAAAAGGCACTGCAGTTCTAACATGCCTCCTCCTTTCCTCTTCCCCTTTTTGCTTCCACCCAACCCAGCCCTTCAAAGAATTATAGAATCGTTTAGGTTGGAAAATACCTTTGAGACCATCAAGTCCAACCTTTAACCCAGCACTGCCAATCCCACCACTAAACCATGTCCCCAAGTGCCACATCTACCCACCATTTAAATACCTCCAGGAATGGCGGGTCCACCACTTCCCTGGCAGCCTGTTCCTTTCCAAATTCTCTACTCTGAAATAGGCTTCACATTAGCATAAACAAGTGCTACAGGAAGATGACGGGAAATAGGAAGTCTTTCAAGACTCCAGAAAGCAGAATTGCAGCGGTAGGAAAGAAACAAATGCTGATACTCGGGAACAGGAGCCTGAAAGGTAAATAATCACATCTGTATGTGTAAAATACATTAAAGGTTAACCAATATCACTAATATACCAAATCCTAAAAATTCATTAGTCCAGACCTTAAGTTATCTCTAAATCCTTAATGAGAAAAGACTTCAGGCTATTTTCTTTCACTTACAGATGATAAGACATAATTCGAATGACAAATTATTCCTCATAACTTTGCATCGCAAGTCTAAGTTCAGTATAGAAAATTATTTTTAATTAAAATCTGTACTAAAAGTGTCCATTGTTAAATTATGGACCCACACAAAATTGTACTAAATTTTCTATTGTACATAATCTTGCCACAAGTGTGGCCATTTTTAAATTGTTTGAAAATACAAATACATTAGAAAGAGAGTGTTTCAAGAACAGTAATATGGACACATTGAAGAGCTTTGTACCACAATCAGAAATCTGAAAAATGTCTTGGTGCCCGAAAAAGAACTGCTTTTAGATTTATTTATTAAAATAAATTATCATGATTTTACAACTTAGAGCTTTGAGTTGTTGTTTATTGGTTGTATTATTTTTTAAACTATGACGGCAATGGTGATCTACCTACAAGATAATAAGTGAAAAAGAAGAGTTCTTTGTGTGTTTTTGATCAAATATATTGTTAGAGATCAAAACAAAGATTTCTAAAAACAAACGATTAAAATTTCAGTTCAGAAAAACAGTTATTAAAATACAGTAAAACCCCTTTTCAGTAGCAAAGTGGATTTTGTACAGTTCTTCCTTCTAAGCAGATCTTTTACTGCAGCTTAGATCTGCTAACTCCAGCAAAAACTAAACGTAGGCCAAACGGGTTGGTGTTTGCAGAATTACAACCTATGTACAGAACTGCAGGCAACAAACTGCAACTCATTGGAAAAACCTTTGAAAATCCATTTTTCATTGTGAGTGAACTTACAATATATCTGACATTATTTAAAAGCAGTTTACACCATGACAGAACCGCTCGAAAAATGAATCAGTTATAGGAAGAGAGCAACGCTTCAAGTCAGCTTCTGCCATCAGCAAAAATGCCACACAAATCAAAAAACAACACTTAAGTAAAACACTAAGACTTTATTAAAAATCCAAAATTTATTGCAAATTGTACTTTGCAATTTCCCTCCTTTCTTCATTTTTACATGATTTATTGATATCCATGATTTTTTCACAGATGTACTTGTTGACTTTGGAGAGTCTCTGTGCAATTTCAGTTTCATCCACAGTTTCTTGTGCTATTCTATCATACAAACATTCTGAGGAGAGAAAAAAAAAAAAAGAAAGAGTCATTAGGATATTTTTAGAAAATACTATAGCCCTGAGTTGGGCTAACTACATAAGAGACAGCACTGAGTAAGCACAGTATATATTTGTTGCAAGGCAAGAGAAGCTTTCATCGATTCAATGGCTCTCTTGTTAAAGTCAACATTTTTCACCAGGCTTCAATCTTTGGCATGACAAACTTCCAGTTATGCTGTGACTACATTAATAGGCTTTCTATACAGAAACAAGGCTAAACCCAACCTTTTACGGTGTCAGTCTTGCCTGCTTAACTCTGGTATTCTCCTGTATCTCCACAGCAGATTTAGTCTTTTCCCAGGTGAACTGTCTCACCAGAACTGTTGTTATCTACAGTTCCCCATGAGCCACTCCTACCTTCACACCTTCAGGAAGGTATGTAAACGATACTGGTTAGGAAGAGAAGTAGTAACCAGTAGGAGAACACTTTAACCCATTTGTTTTACTTTTTAAATCTGTCCCATATACTTTAATGTCTGTGTCTTTATCAGATGCCCTGTTCCTGGGCGTATTTTGCTTTTATTAGTCGATTATTCAGGACAAGAGCCATCTCCTTGCTCTTTGAACAACACACTTTGTGAACTTAACTGGAATACAAAAAGCAAGCAATAGTAATAACTGCAAAAGCCATGAGGGCAGTGAAAGTTGAGACAATTTTTCTTCACAGAGTTGGTAGTTTGGTGCCAGAATCCTGCAGAGGTTACTGAAATCTGAAGTGGTGCAACACACACAACTCCTTAGCAACAGGCAGGTTTGAGAGTTTTCTTTTTGTTTTCATAACCAGAATGATGTATTCTGTTGTGTAGACTTCCCAGATTGGTTAAACCAACTCTGTTCTGCTTTGCCTAGTGATCTATTCCACTAACCGTTTATTGCTTCATATACAGAAAGCCACAGAGATTATTGCTTAATTAACATGGTTTACAACATTTCTAATGCACCCTATTAAAAAGTTATGAAAATTAAGTACTATGCATGCCTTGTAGTTCATTTGGAAACCTCTGAGAAGTTTTATAAAAGGTTATTTTGCATTAACAAGGTTTATAACAGTGCTCATGCATCATACTTTTTATTGTTTCTTTATTACATACTACACAGTGGGGATTTTTAAGAAGCTATAGAGATATCAGACACATTAACAGCTAATGCTGTCGTTCAAAAACCTATTTTAAATAAGTTAGTCTGTGTCCACAGAATGACGAGAACATCTAAAGCAATGTGAATTTTATGTTGTAAGACGTACTGAATATAAAATAGGTGAAATTAATCGGCACACAGCCTGATAGCTGAAATGCTGATCATCAGTAAACTGTGGTTTGAAATGCAACACCTAAGAAGAGGCACGTCACTGAGAATCTGAAGAAACCCAGTGTGTTTGCAGGTCATAAGCTTGCCCTGCGACAACCTCGGGAACACTCCCAGGTCGTAGTGGATACACCTCATAAGGTGAACTCCCAGTGAGAGACAGGCCGTGTTATTTGTTTAGCCACAACGTCAAGCAAAGAATCACTTGACCAAACTCATTCATCAGCTGTAATTCTTAAAGTCAGTGTGACCCAGAGTGATCCAGGATCATCACAATTTTTCTTCTTTCATCTCTTCCGCTTCTATGACAGGGTGTAGAAGTAGTTTAGTACTCATATAAGGATGCTGGCCTAGGGGCTCCAAAGAGTGATTTGGGGGTTCTGCTCCTTGTCTTTTAGCTTTAGAGGAGCACACAGACACCCCTTTGTACTGCTGAATGGCCCAAAGACTAACAAGGAGTTTCACTTCTTTCTGTCATGCCTGATCCAAATTATTGGCTATGGAAACCTGAACTTCCTCACACTTCACCTACTTTTCCACTTGCTAGTCATTTTTTTTGCCCTGTTTTCTTCTCCACGGTGGGGCAAGTCCTGCTAACACTGACGCAAATGCAAAGGACAAGACATCATGGAAACTCATGGTTATGAGCTACCCAGTCCCATTAATATAGGAAGCCTGTCACCTAAAACATTGGCATGCAGTTTAACTGGTCCAAGAGGAGATTGCACGGGCCTGAGTCTAACAAAATCGGAGTCAAAGACAAGGTGAAAGGAACACTGGAAAGAGGAACATGGAAAACCAGGGCATGTAACAGCAGAATTCAAATGAGGGTTGAGGCTGAAAGCAAAAGTATGACAGAAAACACAGAAAAATGAGGAAAGAGCTGAACTGCTGGTGAGTGTAAAGGTATGGAACAGAAGAAAGGAAGGGCCCCATCTGCCTCTCACCATGTACCTGTTGGAGTATACTCCCAAACTCTCCATTGTCAAAACAAAGGGAGTTGGAAGAAAGCTGTGATTTAAATGGCTCAAGCAACACAGAGTGGCCCTGACAGAAGCAGAAGACGAAATTCTTACAGTAGCAACCTCACCAGCAGTGCTGAGGAGCAACAGGGAAACTAGAAAACACTGTGCAATGGGCCAGTGAAAAATAACCCCTTTTTACTGTGTGCTTGTAAGGGTGCATCTGGGTGACCAATTCTGTCTCCGTTTGGAGCTGACAAGGGCAGCCACCGCCACAGAGTGGATTCTTTATGTGGCCAGTACATCATTACTCAGCTGCATGGGTAAGGATTGCACCAGAAGGCCCCAGCCAGAACTACAAAATCAGTGTGGAACAGCTTCCACTTCCACATCTATTCCTGAAGCAGATTAGTAAAATAATCCACATCTTTTACTCATTTCTTACAAACTAAGAAAGATGACAGTACGAAGGTAAGTTGTCAGTTTTTCCCCGCACAACACAGACACAGACACACGCACACACTCAAAGAGGAATCGTTTTTCTTACTCCAAAATGTGGTACTTGCAAGGCAGATTACAACAACTCTTAACAAGATCACAGTTAAGAGCACACAGCAACTAAGAACAGGAAATGCAGAATAATGAATCTCAATCAAAGGGAGATTTCTTTCAGCCCTACTGCAATTTCATATGGACACAAAACCTAAAAATCCAATTTCGGTATGTATTTCATGAGGAACCAACTGAGTTCTGACTTAAAAAGAAGCCTGAAATACCAAGAGAGACAGAAATGATGCAACACAGGCATGATGATACAAAGGGACTGAAATTCACCATTCATTTTAAGTAAGGGAGAAGGCCTTCTCTCTCTCAAAGTACTACATACATGGACTCAGGCTTGTTACTGAAAGTGTCATTGCAATTTTCCCTGCCAGATGAGGTCAGCGATTTACACTTCCTGTCCAAATTCCAATTCAAGTGTAGCAATTAATTTTTACTATTTCCATTTCCTCCACTTAAAAGGGTAAAGCTATACTTTCTTGCCTTTGAAGGTACATGTATTTTATAGTCACAGCTGTAATAGTTTCTGTGCCTCATGCCAGAGCTGGTTATATTCTGGATGAAAGAATGTGGTAAAGCTACTCTCGGTCTTGTGAAAAGGAATATATGCATTTAAAAAAATTAAATCATTACGTTATAAATGAATTCTAGAACAACGTGTTGTTCTCCAGGCTGAGTCCTGCCCTGCAAGTGGTGATCCCCTGGAACCTTACTGAAGTCAATGTACAACTCTTCAGCTGTGAAGGCCTGCACTGTGCACAGCTATTGCAATGTGTTTGACTTTTCCTGGGTATGTATGCACTGCACAATGCAATAGCAGTCTGAATTACAGTTTTTAATCAGTTAATTTTAAATGAGCTGAAAAGAAGCATCTTTCAACTCAGTGATTAATGGTTAAACTCCAAAGCAGGAAGCAAAAGTTTTCAAATAACCTACCTCTGACAATGCTTAATTTGTGAGGTGAGAGAGGTGGCTTGGGAACGGCATCTTTCTTTTTTTTGGTTGCAACTCCTGTGACACTTCTGTTCTTGAGAACATCTGTTCCCCAAATCATAACCGCTAGATTTTTTGTATACTTTGAATCTCCTTGTGTTACTTGCAGCTGGTGCCATTTCTCCTCATCTACCCAAATTCCACTGCCAAGATGGACCTAGAAGGTAGTAATAATAACAACTTATCTATGGTATGTAGCACACAACAGTATCCAAGTGCTGTAGGAACATTAATATTAGGTACTATAATAACAGTAATTAGGGCTGAACAAATCCACTTTGCCTAACTCTGAAAGTTCTCCAACTTTGTGGCTCAGGGAGTTCAAGTCAACCTCTACATATAATATAGTTCCTTTTTGTAATCACTACTTTTCCCCCCCACATAACCTGTCTCCTGAAAGACTGTGGTCAGGAACAGAGATCGAAGAAGGAAACAGTGAACACACATCCAGTATTATAAAGTTATGCACAGCATATAAACCAAGCAGTTGCACCAGCCTAATTCAGGAGCAAGATGAAACACTTCCCTTCAACTGAAACAGACTTTACCCAAAGCATATTTCAGAGGCAATAAAGAGGGAACTACTCCCTAAGTCATATCCTGTACCTGTTGGTAAAATTCAGCCTGATTGTTTAAAGTAACTGAAATGGGAGAGAGGATTTTGAGAGCTCCAATTTCAACATAAGCCAAGAGAGTTTGGAAGCTTTGTAAAGCTTCCGGTTCTATCATGAAGTGTGTCTATTGCATGTGATCAACGTACCAGATGAATACTGTTTTGTGGTTAGGCAATGACCCACTGCTGCAACATCATCAACCTCCCATTATCCAAACTATGGGAAGTAGAGATATTTCACTTAAGTAGTAAAGCAGGATAATACGGTGTGAGACATCGGATAATTATATTAAATACTGGCTTGGAACAACTCAGGTGGTGTGTTGTGTGAGGAGAGACAAGTCAAATTTCGGGAAGAGGAGGTGATGCCCTGCCCCACACCCCAGCCTCTGTGAGACTCACTGGGCAATCCTGGAGCAGCTTTCAGTCAAATAGATCCAGCTACAGGAGTCCAGGAGATAGAGGGATTGAACAACCATGGGGATCCAGGGGTGGTAACTGTACTTCCTCTTTTCTCTCTTTCTTTCCTTCTTTTTCTCCTAATCTCCTTTCTTGATATTTTGGGTAACTTAGGACCAGATGGGCTGGATTTTGCTAAGTTGATGGGTCAGCATGTGCTGAGTCAATGCTTTGTGGAATGCTTTACTTTGGTTGACTGTTACCCTTTAAACTTTTGCCAAGTACTCTTATTTTCTGAAGTTTACAATACAAGAGAAAATGCGTGCAGCTTTCCTCCTGTGCTCTCTCTTAAGGCGTTAAAAGAACCGAAAGCTCTTCTAATAATCCAGAGTGTGGATATTGTTGGAGCCTTACACATTTTTCAAGTGAAACCCCTTTGGTGAGCTTGTAGCTCAGGTGCTGGAGTCTTACATATGAGTACTGGGAAATGCAATGTGAAGCTTTTGTAGAGTCTCCAAAAGGAAGTTGCTCAAGTCTAGTTTTGCTTATTAGTCTTGCTCAGCACTGACTGTGCTGGGCTGACTCCCACAGGCTTAACTCTGTGTCTCTACCACAAGATTCCCAGCGCTCCAATCTTAAGATCAGTGCAGGACAAGAATCTGAGTACTGTTCTTAGGATGCCACTCTATGTTTGAGCTGATAGTCCTGACAATCAGGACCCCGTGCAGCAACAGCAAGGAAACAACTCCCCAGGTAAGCAGCACAGGTCTGACCCAAGTGTAGGCAGGGTGCACGTGCTGGCCCTGTGTGCAACCAGAATATTTTGTACCTTGTATGTCTATACTGCAGTTCCTGGAGCACAGTGCAGACCCCTGAACTACCTCTGCACACAGAAAGCCTTGTTCACATGGTGATGAACTTCATTCAGTGGGACACACACTTGCTCACCATCCATAACAAGCTAAGGCATGATCAAGGCATCCCAACTGCTGATCAGAGTTTACTGCACTTACTTTCAGATAATCTGCAAAAGTGCAACATACCAAAAATATGTATCAATTAGACTGCTGTATATCCAAAATCTAGGTTTCATTAGATCTGGTCCAATGGAGGTTCTTCCTGTAACACTTTAATAAAAACTTACTGCCACTTCACGATTAAAAAAAAAAATCCTGTGAACAAAATCCTATTGCAAAACTGCATCAGGAGACTCCATTTGCCTTAACTGTTCTGCCCTCAGTTTTTTGTGGTTTTATGCCTTTCATGTGGCTTTACATAAACTGTGCCTGCTACCCATACAGATCTGAACAGTATCACATAAGTCCCATTAAATGCAATGAAAATTGGACAAAGCTACTGTAAAATTTTATATACCCATAATTTTACTGCCTGTATTCAACCAGATACCATTTTTCCTTTAAATGGAAACTGGCTTTAATTATTAATAAGGGCTATAACCCCAAGAAATTTTTTATTACGACGGCATCCTTCAAAAGCAACTAGTTGTTTAAAAACTTAAATAGAGCAATATGAATGGTTTGGCTACCAGCTATGTTATAAAAAGCAATGAAAATTCTACCTTCCTCAAAGCATAAAACCATAAAGCAAGCTGCCTTTCCTGCAGAATCTTCTACACTAAAGGGATTCTAAGAAGCTTTTCACAAGTCTGCATGGTATTTAGATCTCGTAATGGACATAAATTAAACTAGTAATAACCACAACACCGACACCACTTTTTTTTTTCCCCCCTTCTCTGTTGTTGAGCCTCTTCCTAAGTGCTTTTAAAAAATTCACACTCTTTCGGTGCTCTCTATTTATTTTGTAAGACAAAACTTCAATCAGGAGCGAGCAGTCTGTGCTCACAATTCAGTTATTTCTTGTTTGATCTTGGAAAAGTTATCTGGAAAAACAACTATAAGTTACTTAGAAAATAACTAAGATTAGGAATGTTGTGACATACCGAATTTTGGAATGTCTGTACTACATTAGTTGGAGACTGCTGTATTTGATAAAAAATCTGATTCCTCCCTGCCAAAACTAGGGTTTGCCTTTGCAAAAGATTATTTAGTCTCTTAGGCTAGTACATTATTCATTAGCTTGAAGTTACTTAAAAGAACAGAACAAGTTCCAGGAAGTATTTTTAATATTTATGATTTAGACCATAAAGAAGATCATCTCTTCTTTGAACATGCTTCATTTATTAAAAAAATTATTGCTGGTATGAAACACCTATGGTAACAGCAACTATGTGACAGACAGCCACAGCCACAGAAATCTCAGGTCCCTCTTTTTCTATTTCTAGCACTGTTATGGTAAGGAATTTAATCTGTCCATGTCTCAGTTTACCTCTCTGTGCAACAGGCCCAGTACTGTTTCCTATTAATCCCAAAGCTACAGGAAGTTCACTGTACTCCAGATTCAGAAGACATTTCCTTCTTGCTGCAAGAGCTGCCCCATGGGCCGGATTCTTGGCTTGATGAAATCAATGGGAAATTTACTCCCAATTTCAGCAACTGCAGGATCAACCTTCAAGCACAATGCAACAGAGACAACAGCAAATTCAAAGCAATGCTCAGCACTGGAACTGTGCTAACATCTGCAAGAGATCTAAAATGTCTCTCAGAAGATGATCTCTTTTTTTTCTTCTTCTATTTTTTTCCCTTCTTCTTTCTTTTCTTTAAATGAATGCCATGGGCTCCTTTTCAGTAAGTCTTTTTTCCCTCTGGAGGGAAGAGATTTATCTGCTTTGAAAGAATCCTACTCAGATCAAATCTGATGCCACAATGGGCAAGCTTTGTAAAAAAGTATTTCAACTACTCTAGTGGTACATGTCAATAAAGGAATAATGAAATAAAGCCATAAAAAAAGGAAAAATGAAGAAAATCACCCTCCAATACTCTTAAAACATTATCAGTTCACATTTCTGGTATCTGAGCTGGCAGCAGCCCCAGTAAATAGGCAAACCAAGAACCAAAATTACAAAAAGAAAATCAAAGGGATATTAATACCTGTAAAGACAGAGAAAACTTCAGCAACAGAAGTGCCAAGAAGCTGACAGATGAAAAAAAGGTGCAGGAAAAGCTGGATACAAATACTAAAGGACATGTCCTGTCTCACAGAACTTAAGCGGAAGAGAAGGAGGTAAACCAAACTCACACAGTAATATACCCTAAGTGTTCATTGCACAAATATACACAAAATATACAAGCAAATGACATATTTAAATATATTAGGCAAGAAAAGCTACCTGAAGCAAATACCTTGTCAAACTGCCAAGATTCTACTATTTTTCACATACATTCTGTCCTCAACAATTATGTCGAATTCATCTTCAGGAAGGACAGGTAAATGTGCAGTCACTCTCAACACAAATCTGAAAATGCAGTATTTCATGCTGCAATAATTCCATCAGTATGGCAAAACTGGAATGGATGTTTCCTCCTTAAAGGTTCTCAGATTATAGTTCCAAATGCATACATATATATACCAAGAAACAGGACCTGCATAGGCATTTCTGAAGTTTTGTACAAAAAAAATAATGTTCATTTAATGATCATGGTGACAGCTATAAAAGCAGGCCTAGGTAGATGAGCAGACAATGTGTTAAACATGCGGAAGTCTGAAAAGCTCTCAGTCAGGTTCTGGCAAACTAGACCTAGATGGTACTTCCCCAACTTTAAAAAAGTATCTGGAAAGCAGCATCACAACAGCTCAACTCAGTGGCAATGCTCCTACCAGGTTCAAGGGAGCCCATTCCATTCCAGGGTTCATAATTACCTCCTGGACTCCACTGCAACACAATCATGAGGGTTTCTCTGCAATATGACTACAGCACATTACAAACATTAAAAACCTTTCAGGAAAAAGTATTTTGGTTAAACAGACTAATGTAACTTTATAATGAGGGTTACTGACTTTGGTCAATATTTGGTGTATTTATGGATGTCACCAACTGAAGACTATGTCAATTTGCTTGTGCATGCATATTTAAAAACTGTATTCCTTGTGTTGCACAGCATTCAGTGCTCTCATCACTGAGGATATTTTTCCATGCTGTTCATATCTGTGTAACTTCGCAATTTGTCTCAGCATCATAGCACATCCTTACGAAAACTGGGGAAGCTTCCGTAAGCCGCTACCGTGCAAAACCCCCAAGATCATGAAAATTCCACAAGAACATCACCTGATGGACATTTGCAAATTATTCATGCTATATTTAAGATAAAATACCTTTCCATTCTCGAGAATATACTTGTCCATTACTGGAACGGGGGCAGGATAGTACGTTGATGTATTTGCCTCCTCACTGAAGGTCTTCTGTACCTCGGGCTCAGGCTCAATTGATTCAGGTTTTACTTTTTCAACCTCAATGGCAGGTCCTAGACAGTTAAGAAAAGAGAGCTGTCTGCTATCCCAGAGAACATGAAATCAATCCCTTCATCACCCATGGTTAGCATAAAATAACACATTAGTCATGTTCACTTTAAAGTTAGAAGTAAGCTAAACCAAAATCCTACTTCTGAACATCAATAAATAAAAGCAGGATAAGTATCGCTGCTTTATAAACATTAAAATGTTTAATTTTAATTTAAATGTTTAACTTTATTCTTAAAGCATAAGGACAATTACAGATATGGGTAATATTTCTTCAATGCACACTAAGGAAATTATGTTAAAATGACACTGAAGTTATAAAGCAAAAGCAACAATAGTAATTCTTCAAATAAGAATTGCTATATAGTTGCATGGAAACCTGCATAATTTACTGTGATAATTACATAAATTATCCACATAGAACCACAAATTTTATAGAAATTTGAAATATCTTTAGATATAATAGAGGTGTATAAAAAACAGTGAGGACCTACAGAAATGCTATAAAGGAAACAGGCTACTTAAGCTAAAGTATCATACACAGAAACAGTATCAAAGGTTTAAAAAACCCACATAAATTAGAATGTTGATTGTCCAATCCATCCAACACTGATTTTTATTTTTAATATAATCAACAAAAATTATGCACAGATTAAACAATGGAATACTACTAAGCATATGTTTGAGGCTTCAAAGGAGGATAATTATTTTGTCAGTCATCGACTTTTCTTTTTCAGATCAAATTTATAAAACATTCCTAAAGAGACAGAAGAACAAACTAAAATAACTGTAATTAACTGGATTTCATGATTCCATTCATTGCAGTGGCTCCACCAGAAGTCTAGGCTATGGCCCCAAGCCTATCCTTGTTCCTTGATGTCTGTGTCTAGGATCACGAGAAGCTCCAGAGTCACTGAAGTTCCAGGCAGGGGCGGTGGCTCGGTAACACAGCAAAGTTGCCAGCTTAGACCCTGGACACCAGGGGAATGTGCCACTTCTGAGATCTCCAAGGATAAACTCACACACTTGTAAGTGCTGTATCATACCAGGCTGGTGCTGAGAGCACTGCCCCACTCTGCAGCCCAACCCTGACATCTTCAACAAACAACTCAATCAGCAGGTCACCGTCACCCCTCAGGGTCTCTCCTGTGTTTGTGCACAAAGACCAAGCCCTGAATTGCTCTCACTCTGCAAGTCACACTGGCACCAGAACTCCTGTCTTAGTCACGGATCTTAAATAGTTCCTGTGCCTGGAACAAGCACAGCGTTCATTCCTCCTACTTTTTGCAGTTTCATTTAGGGATTATTACACAGTGATAGCAGCGCTTCCTCCGTTGTCAGCATTTGACATTTATCCTATAGCTTATTCTACACCTACGTACCCAGCTAAATGTTCTCAGCTGGCTGCCACTCAATGCTCAGCAACGACTAAAAGTTGTCTTGGCAACTCAGACAACCCTACGCTGCAGTGCCACCAACCAAAGTGTCTTAAGAGCCAGCCCCAGTGCAAGCATGGCACAAACAGAGAAATCACGAAAACATCCCATCTGCATTATAATTTCATTATTAATTATAATTTTGGTAAGCACCTCACCTGTCATGAATATACAATGGTATGGCCAAGACAAACTAAACTTCCTAAACCTGAGACGGCTGAACTGATTCAGACTGGGGGAAAGACCTACACTCGTTCAAGCACCCAAAGCCTGCCCACAGCATGGGCACACCTGAACAAGCAGATGCGGGGATGTAATTGCCAGTGTGACCTTAAGAAGTCATCTTTTAGCTGTTACTTCAAGAAAACATTCCTCAACAAAGGGCTATTTTGAGTTTTCTTATACTTTGAAAGTCACTTTGAGGAAGACACCTCAGTACAACCACTTTCTTCCTAGCAGGAAACGTTCGTTTCAGTTTAAACACTTTTATACTAGTTGCTATTTAGGAGTCTTTCACTGTTTTGTTTATAGTCATATATTGACACAGCTGCAATTTGGTTTCCGGAGTTTCCCCCAACAAAAAGAGCCGATTAAAGTCCACAATAACCACAGCTCAGAAAACCTCTGTTGCAACTCCTGCTTTACTGCTTGCTTAGCAGTCACCAAAAGCAAGCCTTTGAAAGGTCTTCTTTTATATTCTGATTTTGCATTGCCAAAGAGAAACCTGCCTCTAACCAGGCAGTTTTCACAGCCACTTTCACCAACCACCGAACTGCATTTTCAACCCAGCGTGCTGTGAATTAGACAAGCAACCTGCGCTTTGCCTGACTGCTAATGGGAGCTGTGTGCCCAATTTACCACACACCACGCTCCAACCTTCCCCTCTCTGTAGCTCCGGTGCTCTGCATCTTATTTTAAACATAACGAACGGCACATATAAAAATATATACCACTATCTAAAGGCTTAACACTTACGTAATAAGGATCAGGGGGGAAAAAAAAAAAAGACAATTCTTCAGAATGCAAGAAGGAATTAAATGTTTTATTGCAAAATCTCTCTTCTTCTGACTGCAATTTTCTTATAATATCAGAGAGGCCAGCAAGTTCAAATGCAGGATGAAGAAGCAGAAGCTTCCCTTCATCATCTCTTTTCCTCTAAAATGCATCTTAGGCTACATGCTACTCAAAAGTTAGAAGGAAAGTAAAAATAAGTTAACTGATAAAGTGGTCAATATACGTTTGTAAGCAGCAAGTTTTTCCACATGGTCCACCAGAATCTGAAACAAAACAACATGAGTCTGAGGAGTGGCAATATTGGTACTTCCTGTACTTCTACTTGATAGAAACCTTGGCATCTTCTTCTGGTTGGTTTTTAATTTTTTTTTTTTTTTTACATCAAAAAGCCAAACAAATCTAGGAGAGCTGAAACCCAGTAATTTCTAACATGTGGCAAGACATAAATCCAATTTTATTCTCCCCATTTTGGTATCAGTCCTAAGACACTGCAAAGTGCATGGATGAAATTAAACTGGGATTAAAAATAAAACCTTAAGGGTCTGTATGCATGTGTTGATGAATCAATGTTTCTGAATGAACATGAATATACTCCCTGACTTTGCAGCAATACTAGTTCTCAGCAATATAACATGAAAAGGAAGTATTTATCAGGGAGCTAACACCACCCAAGCATTATCCCTGTATAACTTCATTACTGGCCATAAAAAACCACACAGATCTTGCCATGGAGGCAGCTATTTTTTAAAGAAGGTTTTGAAATTATTGTTTTGCAATCCAAGGACTATTTAAAGTCCTTACAGGGGAGAGTCAGTTATCTAATTCTCTAAATTACCTCACTCTCTATTGATAAAAAGAGGGCAAATTAGTATGTTTTCAGGTGATAAACTGCAAAGGCCTACAAACACCGGGCTTCTTGATACCAGAGTAGGCAAGGCAAGAGGCTGCGCACATTCTTGCAGGAGCTCACATGAGGATACTGTAAGCTCTTCCACAACAGTCACCACATTTTTCCACTGTATTGGTCCCTAGAGCCCTGGTCAAACGCCTGCCTCCTTCAGGAAGTGATCTGTTGGGCAGTAACATGCTAAAATCATAAAGATTAAACGTATCTCCATGGATCAGTACTGCTTTCACTACTGGTATTTGCCACATCTGCCTTCAAGGCTCTTTCATAACAAAGAACAATTCAGTGTCACCATGTGGAAGATGAAAACCTCACACTCTTCTCACCAGAGTGGCTCAAGTTTAGCAGCAGAGATGAAGGCCTAGATCTAAACACACTGACTTCCAGCTCCTCACTGGAATCAACACATCGATGGGAAATCAGGAGACTGACTACTTGACTGAGCCTTAGCTCAAGAGGCTGTTCTGTATTTGATCTGCAGGTTTAAAATGGCAACAGGCACGCATTTCCCACAGCTGCAATTCATCAGCACAAACCAGCTGTCATCTCATGCAAAGAAATCAGAAGTCTCTAAGGTGAAACAGAAATGCAATTAGTTTGCATTAAGTCCGGCCTGCTAGAAGCGCAGCATAACATAAATTACATGTAATTTGAGACTCTAGGTTTAAGAGATCACTGCAACTGAAGATGAATTCAGGAGGTAATTTATTTTCAGAACAATTTTCAGAGATTATTCACATACCCAAACATACCTCATTTGTAAGATGGGAAAGTAAGGAAGACTAAAAAAGTCTTTACGTATCTATTTCTTGATTAAAAGTAACACTTTTTCATACTGTCATCAGACTCTCCAATTTATAGTGTGCTGAAGATGTCTCCCTTGCTAATTATTCATAAGTTTTGTATTGATCTTTCTAGAACACAGTCGTTTCTCTACCGTGAATGAGGCTACAAGGAAAGGCAACAGAGTAAGTAGCAGTTAATACAGAGTCTTAGGAAAAACAAACCCTGTGAAGGACACAGCCCATAGGGCCAAATTCTAACTTTGTCACCATGAAAAGTTCCTTACAAATAACAACAAGAGATTTCTTTTTTCTAAGTTACCTATAGCTGATATTTGTCCAGGTCTGTGATTAAATCAAAAGAACTTGTCTCCCACGTAACTGAGATTTCTTTTCAGTTGTAAAGCAGGTGCAGGACTGATACAATGGAAATTCATGCCCAATATTTAGAGAAGATTCGGTATTTTTTCCAGGAGGCTTTGGGGTTTCTTTTCCTCTTTATTTTTTTTCCCCCCTCCCCTTTTTCTTCTAAGGTTTCTTTATTTGGCTCAAGGCAAAAATGCATCCTTTTTCTTAAAAGTGAAAGGAACTACACAGAATTCAGTAGCTGCCTTCATTTCACTACTGGTCTCACCACTCCAATTGCTGTCAAGTCTACCAACTAAATTGGTACTTTACGCTGTTCAGCCCCATTGCCTACCAACATCTGGCTCATGCTCTATTCACATAAATTCCAGCTAACTACTTGCAGATGAAGAAACATCTTTCCATCCAAGGAAAATTTTAGAAAGCTCAGTGGAATCTACTGCCAACCGCATGGCGTTTTTCGGGCTGTGGAAACCTTGCCTACTTGGTTTTATTTAAAAAGCTAATTAGAATGTTCATAATAAGTAATGACATTTTAATTATGCACAGTGTAACAATGATGAGCATTCACAATCAAACACCCAGTTCCAACAGTTGGATGCTCCGAGAACTTGGCTCCAAAGTTGTGGGCACACCTCAACACATGCTACGGCACAGGCACATGCTCTCCCAGGTTCAGGTTTGTAGTGGATGTAACTCAGACCCACATGCAGATCGCATGCACTCGTTCCAGTACAGAAGAGCCAATATCCAATTTACATGCAAAAATTAAGTTTCCAGATACACAAAGGCAGACGTAAGAAACAGCATGCTAAGTTCGGATGCACAAATTTCAACCAAGCTTCAGTCACCGAGCAAATCTTCAACACAGCAGAACCACGTTCTAATAGCAAATAAACGTAATTAGTAAAAATTCTGAAGGTATTGCAAGGGTACCATCTTCAATGAAAAGGATGAACTTTTTATTTTGTCTTTTTTTCCCATTTATTCCAACAAAATGCTTAAATAGTTCTTATAAACCCAAACAACGAGCAATTGACTCAAGATAGTTAAAACTGAAATCCAAATAACACACAAACCTGCATTTTGTAACACGTGTTGATAAACGGGACACTAATATCAAAAGTTTTTTTAATTATTCTTTAACACTCCATTGTTTTTCAAATAGCATGGCTGTTTAAAGCCACTGCTAAGAAGTTTAGGAATATATCACATTCTAATAAGCTACCAATGGGAAGAGGGGTCAGAAAATGGATGGTAACACAGTCACATAACAATAAACAAAAACCCTAACTGAAAAGAATAAATTAGTTTTAGCCCAACTAATCATTCCAGTGCCTTTTCTTTTTTTTTTTTCCTTTTTAAACTGGAACATATTGGTGTATTTTGCAGGTGATGCTTTATTAACTTTTTCAGCATATATTGGAAGGTCAGAGACTCTTTAAAATACAGCTGCTTAAAATGGAACTCTGATTCAGCCATACCAGCACAAAGACCTCTACTTTTTAAAGAGAAACCCAGACGTACATAGCATACAAATTCAACACATATTGTACAGCCACAGCAGAAAACCCCCTTTAACATTCAATGTCCAGTTTAACAACCACCGCTATTCTTCAAATACTTTTCCATTACTATTGATCACACTTGCAAAATTCATTCAAACTAGTCCCACTTAAGTCCGGCACTTACCACTACCTAGTCTTAGGAGCAGTACATCCTGGAGCCTCCTGTTCAAGTCTCTGAGCTCTTTCATTTCTGACACGAGTGCCCCATACTCTTTGAGCTTCTTTGCCTGTTGCACAAGCTGTCTCCGCGTTCTCTCCAGCTCCTGTTGAATGTGCCTCATTTCTTCTTGTTGCTGCTGGTAACTCCTCAGCAATTCTTCGTACAGAATCCGAGGAACTACAGCATCGTCCATATTGTTCATGCCTTCTGTGGTCTCCATAAAAGCCTCCTCAGGGCTGGAAGTGTTACTGAGGCTCATCCCGTTCTGTTTTTCAAGGCGAGCAACAACTGCTTCAATGCTTTTGTGTGTACCTTCACTTTGTTTCCTCCCATCTTGTCTCTGCATGTTAGAAGAAAAAACAAATAAATCAGGAGAGCAGTAAGAAGTAATAAAAATCAAAAATTCTACAGACCTGGAAACGGTTAATATTCCTGGTTTTCAAAAATACCCTGCAAAAACGTTTTGCCTAACAGGTTCTTGTGGATAGAATATACATCGTAACTAACACGTAATTGCAATTTGGCCAAATGCAGATACAAACTTCTGGAGTAGTTAAAGGCCTTTTTGCATTTGGGCAACACTTACAAACTCAGCGTATACAGGTCACTTGATTCTGTATAGGTCATTTCTTTTTTAAAAAAGCGGATCTAGATCTCTTTTTCTTTAAAGTTTATCCCTAATATTCAGATTTCTGACAGCAATTGATTTTCTGGTAAGTAAGAGGAAGAATCAGCTGTGTGCTACATTTGTCACCTGTGATGACATCAGAGATGAAAGCAGCACAGGGCACAAAGCTGTTCTGGGAACTGAGGGCTTGTCCTTCCCACAGTTTGGGAGACAGAACCTTCCCTGACTATTCCTCCAGCACATTCACCCAACTGCCTGATGCAAGAGACTGAGTTAACACTATCAGCAAACACTGAAAGGGATTCAAAAACAGAAGCTGAAGACTGAATGTATCATCCATCCTCATCTCCCTTATCAACTGATCCCTTCTATATTAATACTGCATTGCAGAGGCTTCACGCCCTTTGAACTCTCAGCAGAATTTTACCTTTGGTCACCTGCACAAACCCTACAAATTAAATCACACCTCTTAGGCCTCAACAGTGGCATTAATATGTGACAGTATGGGTAAAGTCACTAAGTTTTATAGGCCAAACATCAAAAGGCATCTGAATTTCCAAGCAACTGCAAGAGAAGCTGACACTATCAATTCCCATACCACAATATCCAAGAGTAATGTGGCAGAAAACGAAATTACTTGATGCTACGCCTGCTGCATGCTCTAAAGAAATTAAAAAATTAAAAGCAAAAAAAAAAAAAAAGGCAGGCCCACCATAAAAAAAATGTATTAGTATCATTCTTGCAGCTGCAAAACATATGAAGCCATAGAGCAGTATTTTATTCTGAAGGTTGGCAGACTTTTAAAGAAATCATTTGATATAAAAAAAATAAATTCATTTCCATAGTGAGTTTCTGGCATCCGGACCTAAAAAGGCAACTGGCAGTTATAATGGAGGGATGCAGAGTCCTGTCAGTTCTTCTTCTCAGCCACTGCTGTAGCTGGGAAGTCTCAGAGCACCCCTTCCAATTCCAAACAAGCACCGTGCAATAGGTCACAAGTGCCACCGAGCTGCTCCACAGTCATGGAACTGGGGAATTTTAAGGCTTTCTGGGCTAAAGTGGAAGAGCATTGTTCCAAAAATCTCAGCTGGCAATTAAACCGCGCAGACAATACACACAGGAAAACGTCCAGTTGCACTTAACATCAGGTTTTGAAAACCCATACCCCACGCCCACGCACAATGTGACCCAATTTCACCAAACACAGTGTTTTAAGGAGATCAAAAGCAGGCCTGGAATTCTTAAGCTGAGTCGTCTTAAGACAACTTTGCTGTGCCCCAAGCACTTGCAAAACAGAAAAACAAAAAGGAAAGGAAGGGAAAAACCAAAACAGAAAGACTTCAGTACCTTACTGTGTCTAAGCTCCACATCTTCGTCCCCATAATCTGTAACCTCCCCAGCTTCTTCTATGTGATTGAGAGAGAGTTTGGGGATTTTAATTTTCTTCTGCATCACACTGTTCTCAAGGTCAGTTTTGTCCTCTAAAATGTATATTAAAAATAAAATTTTGTTACATTAATCAGTGTTCTTACTTCCAAATACTACATGACTTAGGCAAGACCCGTTAAAAAACCCCAACCAACCGTGCTGCAATCCCCTCATTATGCCACACTGAAACGAATCCAAGGTCTAAGTCAAGTGATGCCCACTGAGAATTCTAGAGTTCCAATGGGGATCAATCTGGCCCAACACCAGAATAAATACTGAAAAATGCCAAGCTAAATTTACGTGATAAGAAGTGTCAACGAGTGGCTTGTACCATCACCAAAGTAAGAGTTGCAGAGGCTGTAAATAAAACTTCCTGAAAACCATCTGTATTGCTTTAAATTACGTTCACCAGCAGTGATTTCATCTTTCACTGCAGTTCAAACTCTGCTTAGGGTTAAAGTGAAAATAAACTTGGTAATTCATCCTATGCTCTAACCATCATCTGTCAGCAGCACAGATCTATTTGCACACACAGCAGATTCTGCTGTTCCACAAAGTGCAGGGCTGGAAAAGGGAGTGCTTCTGGAGAGACTGAAAGGGCACTACACAAAAATTGCACAAGAACCAAATCTATAACAACACTACAACCCCTATTTCATTAGTTAATGCTACTAATCCTTTTCCTTTACATGTACGAAGGTAATAGTCATATTAACTTTGGCATCTCATAGAAAAATTGAAGTAAAATAATTTCAAGTCTGAAACATTTTGACGTATCTCAAAATTCAGCATTTAAAAACATTACTCTGAAAAAAAAAAAAAAGAATTGAAATATTTTTATGTTCCTGAGAAGCAGGGAGGAGACAGGGAACCAAGCGTTTAGTGTCCCCAAATGCACCTGTGATACATAAAATTCTTGCAGAACAGAGAAGGTCTTGAAAGATTCACCTCTTCCTGACACTGACAAGGTGAAATGCATTTAAACTGCCAAGCGTTCTCTTTGCACACTGAAAGCTTATGAATAAGAAAACATTCTGAGTCTTCTTATCCACCTGCAAATTGTACTTCACAAAGCGTCCCGTGAAAATTTTTGAAAGTGCCAATGAGGATGGCCCCCGTGAGTGCTTAGCTGCATTGACTTTTGCTTACTCAAATTAGCATCTCTCCACAGGACCTCAAAATGGTTCGTGTTGACAGTGTAGGAAAGGGAAACAAAGGTAAATCACTGTTTAATGAGGAGCAAGGCATTCATTAGAAATGAATTACACAGATGAATGCAATTCATTTTGTTACAGATAGAAATGGATCTCTTGTAGGCAAATGGTGGTATTACAGCCCAAGGCTATGTAAAAAAGAATAGGCACAGAACACGCAGAATAAGACATTAGACAACCTGAAATGAAACGCAGATGGTAGCAATAAATACTAAGACAGATGCAAAAAGAAACAGATAAACAACAAAAAACAGCTAGGCTTATTTTAGATCACTCCCCATTCCCCAGAGCATCATGGATGCTTATCCCAGTAAAACAAAAAGGCAATCCAACTGTTTCAGTTTTGAAAAATAAGCCACTATGTTTTCATCTATCTGGAAAAATGTAGGTTCATCAGAAAAGTGAGATAAGCCAATTCTAATGCCAGACAGCTGAGAAGAAATTAGGGGAGCCCTTCCCTAAAAAAACCCTAAACAAACTTCTAGACTAAAGGACTGACTGATGAGGATTGGTATCTTCTTGAAAGAACAGAAATTCAAGAATAAATGAATCCATACTGAATGGGAAAAAAAAAATGAAACCCACTAACTTTTTCTGTGTCTATGTATTTTGGGCTATTGGATAGATTGAGGAATCCTTTGCTAAAATATGTTCTCACAATTCCTTAGAGGAAGAAGAGCAGCACATGGATACTGCAGAGCCAGCTTCCCCAGACTGCTTTGCCAAATTATGTTCCACAGAACATGCGGATGACCTCCTTCTCCTTTTAAAGAATGCAGATCAGTTTCTGTGCTCTGAAATAACCCTTGGCCTCACAACCAGATGGACAAAATCCATTACTTCACACAGTTAAAAAAAATTGTCTGCCGGCAACTCGCGGAGGTCACCAGGAGCCAGAACCCCAAACAAACTGGAAAAAGAAACAATCAGGGAAAGGGGTCACAGAGGAGTAAGTGCCTGTGCAGACTAAAGAAGTCAGCAAATACTTTACAATTAATAACACAACATAAAAACAGTTTGGGAGAACAGAAATATTTTTTTTTTTTTATTTTTAAGTCAATTCATAAAGGTTAAGAACACATTCTATCCACTTAACAATGCAAATGAAAGAAAATACTTAGTTTGGGGTCAAAGAAAACAGTGCAAAACATCTGGATTCTTCATTCTCTTCGTTCTCCACCCAATTTCTCAGTTCACCTAAGAAATTTGTGTTTGCAAAACTTCACTGGTTGACTGAAGGTAAGTTTATTTATCTCCTTACAAATGCTTAGTTTGTATGTTTACTGGCATGTAACTATCAACACAGTTCTCTTTCTCTTCATTACTTTTTGGGTTTACTGTCTATCTGTACATAAACCAGGAAGCTGAAGAAGGGAACTCCTTTATCCCTCCATAAAATTTGAAGAAACAATAGTAAAAATCAGCTAAATAAGTCAAAGCTCAGGAACTTTTAATGTAGTCAGTAAGCATATAAATGTTCCTCTGCCTTCCAACAACAATACATATAATATTTTTTTACATACGCCCTGGTCTTTGAAAGCTTATTGACACCTAACACAATCCATCCAGTGTATTGGATATGAAAAGGCCTTTTGTTCTTTTTTTTTTAAGTGCATTTCTAACCTCTGTTGTCTTCTGCATCAGCTGCAGATAGAGCCAGAAAAATCTCATTCTGAATTTGAGGCTAATGCTGGAGTACTGGCTCTTGTTCTGCAAATATTAATGGAATTTGGGAAGGGGTGGGGAGGAGAGCAAGGAGACGTGGGGGAGGGGTAGGAGAAATATGAACAGGCATTTACAGAGTCCTAAGGAGAACTGCTCCGTCTGTTGTTTTGCCAGCCTACAAAAGACAGGTACCAAAGAACAATCCAGCAAAAAAACCCCACAAAACACACCCATGATTTTGAGCCAGAAGAAAACCAGGATATGAACCAAAGGCATGGACAAGCTGCAATTCAGTGCCTGAGGCTACAGAGGAGACAGAAGAGCAGTCCTAAAAACGTTGTAGCTCAGAGCCTCATTTTGTAAAATCATTTGTCTGGACTTTGTTCCCAGTCCTATAAACTGTGCTAGAAATTAAAAATTATACCTTCCCTTAGGTGGCCACGATAAGATTGTCATAAAGTTGTGTCTATTGTTTTCCCTATATATGGAATAAGTGGCTCGGCGATGTCAGCTACTAGCACTTAACACACCTAGTTTGTTACAAGCACCTAGCTAGGTCCTTGTAACAAAATATGCAGGGTGGATGCACAATACAGGACTAGGCAGTGTTTCTTTTAGCTTTGTTTTTTAGGAGGGGACATTCTGAAAGACACTGGAAATTAGGAAAATTTGCTTTTGTTCACAGAGAGAGATCCTGTGATTGGATATAAAGAGTACTCCGTGACTGGATATAAAGAGTAAAGCATGCTGGAATAACTGCACTCCAAGAAAAGGTCAGACTTGGAGAGATCTTGGCAGACAACTCCTCGAGGCACTGAAGTACAGGGCTCAAGAGCCAGAGCAGCACATGACAGCAGCTCTCCCCACACAGGCTCCTACCAAAGCTGAACAGGTAATGAGAAGAAAGAGAACTGCTGAGGAATTTCAGAGTGGCTGGGAAGACACCTGGCCTAAGCGGTGCACAAAGAAAGAAAAGCCAAAAAAGCAACCCCGCATTAGAGAATCTGTATCAACCAGCAAAGGATAAACTGTTCTTGGAATGCTTTCTTCACTCAGGCCCTCATTTTAGTGTCAGCATGGGTGGGTCCAGGCCAAAAGGGAACACGTTCAAGTCCAGAGGGGCAGGGAACAGAGGCAGAAAAAGTGACTTCAACAGGGCAGGAAGCGAGTCAGTTAAATTAAGGGAAATATTTTACTGCTCTAAAACTGAAAACCCTATCATGGGATGTAGAATAACACTACGGAAATCTCAAAGTCTCCTTAAAACATTCCATGCTTTTTAATTTAGAAATAAGGACTGAAAAAACAAATCCCTTCAAAAAATAGTTCAAATGCTTAATTTTTTCCACCTTTGGAGTAAAAGCTGAAAAAAATAAAGGAAGAGAGCTCTGCACTCCAAATGGATGAGGGATGGCAGGTTTGGTATCAGTCCAAAGAAGGGGTTTGGCAATGCCATAAATCTTACAGTAACGAAATGAAAGAACCTTGAACAAAATTCCTCCTTCCCCTAAAGCCTTCAAAAAAATTCCATCCCTTGTGAAAAATGATACACTGACAGATGAAAAAAACTTACCTTCACTCTTCCCATTTCCAGGCTTGTACCCAGCACATATGGACAACACCTGCACAAGATTCCCCACACACTGCTGCACTGAGCTGGTTTGCTACTGATTTAGCCTGGCTGCTTCCAGAGACAGGTAACATCACTGGCTTTGGCAGGACGTGCATCAGTTACACTTCATAAAGTAAAAGATGCAAAAGAACTGAAGCAAAGAACCCATAACCAAAGGTATACGTGGTGCTTCAAAGCAAATACACCAAGCAGAACAGGGCATGGATTCCTAAGTGCCACTTACACACAAATAAACAATATTCAATATTGCTGTGACTGAGAAGGAAAACAGCATGATAATAATAATAATAATAATGCCACCTAGCTTACTTGAAACAGGCAAAAAAAAAAAAGAACTATAAATTACTTTCTTAGCTAATTTAATGGAAACATTAAAGGAGGACTTAACCAGGAAGAACAGACAAGATTTCAGAAAATGTAATGATCCTACAGGCTCAGAAGATATTCAGGATACAAAGAGAAAAAAATATGTCTCATATAAAACATGTCTGAGCTGGCAGTACACTGAGATTATGACCACTACCAAAGCAGAAGAGACTGAGAATGGCAGTAACAGAAACACGGGGCAACAAGACAGCAGTAGAAATGCAAAAGTTATTGGAAGAGGACAGGTGTCACCGAACTCAACGCAGCTAATAAAGGGGGGTGTGCAAAAGAGGGGTCAACCAGGTGCTGGCACAGTCAATGCAGGATTTGAGTAGTATAATTTACTATATTGTTTTGGGGTTTTTTTGCTGACTGGAGGAGAGCTTTGTTAGAAGGACGGAGAAAAAGATTCCAGAAATAAACATCGGGCACAGTGAAAGCACTACACAAAGTGCATTTAGAGGGACAGAAAGGTGCATTTAGAAGGACAGACTTAAACGCTGGGTTTAAGCAACAAAGCAGATGAGGTGTATGTGAGGGACAGCAAGATTTTGGGTTGCGAACAACAAAAAAGATTATTCCTCCTCTCTACTCTAAATTCAAGAGAAATGGACAAAAATTGTAGGAAAATATGTTGGGCTAGCCTAAGCATAAGCTGAAAAAGATTTCTGCTAAGGATGTCAGAAAGGGAAGTTGACAACAAATTTAAGTGAGAAAAGTTAGCAATAAAAAGGCAGAGCTGAGAGATGCCATCATCTGGGCTTGTATCACTCCCAGAAATTTAAGAGCTAAATAGCCCTGCAGCACTTCACCAGAAGGAGAAAATGACAGTAACACACAAACAAGTGACTAGATTGAGCCTTCAGAGCATAAAGGAGAGTGAGCAAAGAAGTCAGGGAAGAACAACATATCAAGTAACCCTGTGACAGGCAGGGGTGATAAGCACATGAAAGTGAAAACATGCACTTGAGGAACCGGCCCAAAAGGCTGTTAAATCTTGTAAAGTGAATTTCAATAAAGCCTAAAGAATACGAAACAGAGTGAAAATAATTCTTAATCAAATTGAGGAAAGGCAAGATAGAAAGGTCTTAAACCACAGCTGGACAGGTTTAGAGATGGTGAGCAAGAAGGATGATGTGCCAGAAGCCTGAACCCAAATGCCTGTTCATATGCTCACTGAGGATGGAGAGAAAGACACACCTGTTTCCTACAAAGGCACTAAAGTGAGAGAAAGATTAAGGAGCCAAAATCCTACAGAAGCAGAGCAGAGATTATAGAAACACCTCGACCTCTTAAGTTGTCTCTGAAGTCCTAGATCAAGACTGGCTCTCCCTCATTAATATTCAATACAAAATACAAGTAAATGCACAGAGCAGGGACCTGCTGCTGCTCTCACAAAAACTAACCCAAACAAAACCTACCATGCCAGCTACTGAAGCAAATAGTGTTGAGGTCTGAATGTACTTTTTCCTCTAGTGGAACAACTGAGATATTCAGTCTAATACTGGTAGGAGGAGTGAGAGTTATTTATACACCCACCTATTTGTAGTCAAATTTCTAATGCACGTGGAGACACTCAGATATTTTGCAACATTCTCCTTTTGCATGTGCTCACTTATTAGCAGATTGTTCAGCTCTGCAGTCTGAGAACCAGCCCAGATATGTGAGATCTGTGCTGCAAGAAAAACTTAAATACATCTTCTTTCCTAATTTCCCATTATTAATATGAAATCTATTTCTTAATTGAAAACTGAATTAAGCCTTATCAAAAATAATTAACCATAAGCAACACGGCTCAAAACTAATACAGCTAAAAATAGTTATTATTTTGTTCCAGCAAAACTCTCCCTTTCATTTAACTTTTAGAGGTAGTAGAAGAGCACTTGGCTGTGGTAGAAGCAGATGGAGCTGGACGATCAAGTTAAGAAAAGACATTACACTGAGAAACAGGAAATCATGCTCTTTACAAGACTGAGGACGGTTTTAATTCTGGATCCAATACTTACTTAAATATTGACCTTGAATAATTCAAACTTTTCATCTTACTGTCCCCATCTACCCCACTGAAGTGTTGTGCAGATTTGTTAATATTTGTACAATACTCTGCACATGCTGAACACAAAGGATTACAGCTATTACAGAACTCTCTTAATCCTTTCTGAGACAAGTACACTAATGCAGTATTACCATTAAACCAAAAAGAAACCCCTGAAAACAAGCAAGATGTGAAAATGCCATCTTTTAAATCTTTCCTCTGCACCTACACAAGAAACTGAGCTACGGGAACTATTTTTCAGACATCTGAACGCGATAAATATTTTACAAAAGGCATTTATAATAAAACTTGTGCATTTCTTTAGAAGTTCAGAAGTTCACTTGAAGAGATCATCGATGTCAATGCCAGCTACAATTTGCCAAGGTGGCTGCCCTCACCAGGCAGTCTGTATTATACTGTACAATTACATTAGGACCAAACCCTGATCGTGATGTCAGGATCACACAGGCCATGGAGATGCCACCAGCCCGCCGCAGATAAAGCCTCAGCCTACAGCAATCCCTCCAGGAAGCTTCTGCAACTATCCCCGCCTAAGGAACGAGCTTCCTATGGAAACAGAGGGTGGATTTATGCATTTTTTAGTTTACATATAAAAATTACAATGTGGTTCAGCCTCTACTATTTTTAAAGGGTTCCTTTAAAAACCGCAAATAATTGACTGACTGGCACTTAGGCAATACACTGGGAAAAAAAAAACGTTTTACTGTTAAATTATGAAAACAAAACCATTAACTTACATTTTCCCCCTTTTCACTCCCCTGCAAATTTTAGCATATTTTAATTAGTCTTAGTTACCATAGCTACCAAAACCATACTATCTTTGTAAGTCAATTTTATTAAAATCCTGAAGTTCATGTTTTCACTGTATCCTAGTTAAGCTTATACAACATTTACAAGCATAACTGGTGTTATGTGGTGCAACCCAAGTAATAAGACGAAGCAAAATAGGAATAGTGAAGGTCACCTGTATGTCTCTATGTTATAAAAATAAATAAAAAGTGACTTCTGACTATTAGGATGAAGCAAACAGGTCAGTTGAGAAGGGTTTAAGACAAACAAACAAACAAAATTATATCCAGAATAAGCACAGTTATACATGGAGAGAAAAAACTAAATATAAGCATAAAATCTTCCACAGATAAATCCCAGCTTTTTCATTCTTTTTTACTGGCACCTTATGCTGCTGATGACATATGACCATCACCACTACCATAAGGATTACTCCAAACCCCCACTTAGCAGCTATAGTTTTCAAAGTTTCAAATTTTTTTTGCTGCTGCCGTTTAAGCTTTGTGTGAATGTGTCCTATTAAGACTCCAACACCGAACAAACAGACACAACACCAAAAAGACCCCACAAAACGGTGCCTTTGTGCAAGCCCTTCATATCTCAGATATGCTCCTACAGTAGAATTTAAAAGAAGGGGAAAAAACCTCCACCCTTCATCTTACAAGACATAAAAATAAACCAAATATGGATCAAATACAAAATGAGTGTGAAATTTAGCTTTAAATATTTTTCATGAATACTGCCACACTTGTGTTCAGGACTATATTTAGGCGTGTGATGTAGTTAGTTACTCTGTTCTACAAAATTATTTGGTGAACCTCTACATACAACCCAGGTCTTTCACCTGCTGAAAAGGTAACACAGCAGTAGCATGTGAGCTCAGTATCTGAAAAAGTCAGCCACACATGTCATATATCACAGGAAAAAAAAGAAAATAATTTTAAAAAATTCTGCTTTGAACCAGATTACCTCAGCACTGCCTAACCTGCTGGGCTCAGTTTCTCTCAGTGACAAATGGAGTGGGCCATTTGCTTGTCAAGACCCGAGGCAGGGGTACAGCAGATGATCCCATAGTTACGGAGAGCTGGACTTGAAGCTCAAGGACTACATCTACATCATCTACAGGTACTCCCAAACTATGCCAGGAAAAATCAAACAAACTAAATAGAGTCTGTGAGGAACTACTTCCAGCAATGGAAGGTTTCCTACAGCCTCCTCCTGGCACTTCTTTACTCCGGGCAACGCTTGGGATCACCCAAGAAGCAGCTGCAGCTGCTTTGACTTTCTCCCTGGTGCCATTTCTCCCCAGGTCCCTGTCACACACCACCTGAGCTACATATCCCAAAAGGAGCTTCCCAGGAACAAAGAGTTAGCAAACGCTGTCCCTACCACAACAGTTCAATCAGTCTCCCAACCGCCCTGGGAAAGGAAATGCGACACATGCAGGGACACACATGGACATGGGATGGAGCACGGGTACAGTGGCCACAACTGTGACCTGCTCTATGTACTCCAACGCCCCAAGCTGTTGGAAAAATGCAAGGAGGAGAAAAGGCCCAAGACTACAGAAATACCAATAAAATCTTGGACTTAAACATTACACATCAAGACAACTTCCTGACCTAAATTTTATATATTCTTGATATAACCTAAGCTCTCATATTGTAAATTGTTCACCTATTCAAAACTTGAAAAGGATCTTTCCTCCATGAACTATTCATATATTCACTAAGAAATTGAAGCATTCTCAACCTTATTCAAAACTCAGTCCTAGACTCATTTATGTTTTTTCTAGGAACAGAGATTTTACATCCTTGTGAGATACACAGTAACTTACCTCACCATGACCTGCACAAGCTTTTAAGGATTTAAAAAAAAAAATCAAAAAAAAAAATCACTTGACCTATTCTCATAAAAAGTGGAGCGTAACTTTTTATAAAGGGGTAAGAATATGGATGCACACAGGTATTAACGTATTTGCTGTTGCAGTTAAGGAATTGCTGTGGGTGGGAAATGTTGAGGGCAGCAGCTAGAGAGAACAATTATTTACTGCAGCCAGGAAAGAACACCTATTTTGAAGACAGTCATTATTAACTTGTTAACACACATAGCCTGAAGTAGGGAACTTTTAGAAGTTCCTGAAACTCAATTCATTCCACCTTATATTAATCACTTTGAAAAGAAAGGGAAAGCTGCAACAGGGTCACCTAAGGATCACGCTCCTATAAGGTGCATAGACAAAATTCTGCCAGTGACCATACTGGACACGTGTGGAAAAGTTGCAAATGGCATAAGGATTTCAAGAAGAGGGACCAGAAAAAAAACCTGCTTTTGAGCATTTTGAGAGGACAGTAAAGAAAAGAAAGGGGAGGGTGTAGATGATCAGAAAGACAGACTCAAACTCTTCCTGAAAAGCCATCTGCTATTCTTTGTATTCTCAGCAAGACAGACCAGTTAACATGCCACCTCAAGAAACTGCTATATAGTCAAACTGCAGCCTGCTATGCTCTATTTTCCATTCAAGAGGTAAGCAAAATTATTCCTTTATTACTACATAGCATCAGTTGCTCTTGGTTGAACTTGTTAAGGCACAAAATATTCATTTTAATATGCCTTCTATGGCTGGAAGGTCTAGAACTGCCTTAGTTGGCTTAGCCTTTCTGGTCTGAGCCCTAGTCTTTGGCTGACTTTTGAAGAAGTGGAAGGTTCCCAGACTGACCCATCCCAGCACTATCAGCAGTTCCCAGTCCCGCTCACAGGGACACAGCACCGAGCTCATCTCCCACTGCTGTAACACCACTACCAACTCCTCACTGCAGTATTCAAAACACAACACCATTTATCTCTGCGACATACCAAGGCCGTCACAACCTCTCCATGCTCTGAGCAGGTCCCAACACACTCCTCCCTTTTATTTTTCTTTTTAAATTTATGATGCCTTTACAGCAGTGCTCTCTGCTCTGCAGCAGCAACATCCCTCAAAACTGTCCAACCATCTTACCTCGCCATAAAGGATCAGAGAATTGCTTCTAGACTCTCTCAAATGAGGACAATTGTTTTATGAACTCTTTACACAACCAATGCTCCAATAAAACTTTGTATTATGGGCATAAACATGTACTTAGCCCTGTGTGAACTCCTACCTGGCAAGGGTAGAAGTTTGAAAAGGATCTAAATTTCTTTAGATATAATAGGAAAGGACAACTCTTTTCAAAAGTAAAAGACATTAGCATGGGTCTTGTATCTGTGTTCTTTCTCCCCTTTTTTTAAAGTTTCTAGAAAGGAAAAACAAGTAGATCTGTTTCTCGAACTATCATTAACCTCCACTGCATGGACAGTGTTTGACCATGAAAATATATATAAATAGCTACAACTCTGCCTACTAAGTAGCCTTGGTAAGTGCAAAAAAATTGGTCACCATTCAAATTGTAAAAGAACACTTTGCAGGCTCAAAGAAACATTTTCCCCTCTTATCCTTTTTTGTTGTTTCTTTAATTTAATCTCTGTACCATAACTTAGATCCTGAAACCTGTTGCTAATGGGGAATTCTTGGACCAAAGCAGTAAATCCTTAGGGTCACTGATGTACTGATTTGTGCAGTTAAGGGTTCCTTCAAAAAAATTCACCGTCATCTGTGTATATTTTAAAAATAAAAGCAACTTTGTACACATTATTTACCTTACTATTATGGTAGGCTGGAAACCTTTAAATTAAAAGTTCTATACTAGTATGAGAAAAGTTATTGCAGACTTGCAAAAATATTTTTTACCTACATAAGCAGTTTGTGTAACATCAGACTTGAAATGTTTGCCATAAAAACTTGTCATAATCTGTAAAAATAGAGTTGGTCATTGCAAAGCAAATATTGTGCTATGATGTCTTCATGCATGACCAACTTTTCTCTCCCAGGTTTTTAACCAAATAATAGGTTAAACTTAATAAGACCTAACACCAACATTAACATTCCGGGGAGGAAGTGACAACTTTAGAAGTAAGTGAGCCTTTGTATGCAACCTACTACGATGTTTTTAAATGGTGCAGGGTGGAAAGAAGCACAGAACCAAGGATTCATCTGGTGTTCAGGTGAGAAGTTTTCCAAGCACGTAAATTACAGATCTGGTCGGAATATATTGAGATGTGACAGCTGTAATAAAGATAGCTGTGTGTTTCCTTGTGTTCCTGGCTCTGCAGGAGAATTTCCTGTAGAAGTTAAATCTCTGGGGAGCAATTAGCGCAAATCACTAATACAGGTAACAAGTCTTGTTCTCTGGAGGAAACAGCATCTATTGGTTTGTTCTGGTTTAAGGGAGATGAAACAAAGAGAAACTGTACCACAGAGCACAGGAGAGCACGTCTTAGGTACACACAGACTGCCTGGAACAAGGGAATTGGCAAAGGAGTTGCACTTTCCGCAGGAAAACTGAGGCAACCTGGAAGGCTCAACATGTGAGCCAAGTGTCTATTCCTAACTATTTCTCTGAAGCACTTGGGTTATGTTGAGACGAACACGAGGAACTGAAAGGGCACAGCTGCTGCAGTTCCCCAGTGGGAAAGAGGAAGGTGAAGTCCAGTTGGGATGCTGCCTTTGAGAACAGGCCGTGCAAAGCCCTGGACCCTGAGACCATTGATTTCCATGGATGTGACAGGTAACCTGCAAGAAACACTTCATATGCCACTCCTCCTCTGCTGTAGACAAGACAGACAAATCATGGGCTGACATAGGACAATGAAAACTTAGCAGGAGAATCCACTCCTCTGGCAGACTGCCTTATTAGTTCTCCTGACCTCCTCCAGTTGTAAATACTCAGAAAATGGAAAAGCTTTACAGGAAAACAACATTTGTGTTTGGCTGCTCCTTGTTCTTTCCAGAAATCTGTTTATGGCCACAACTGGAAAGAAGATAATGGCAAAAGTCACTGGCTGAGTCAGGGACAAAATGAACCACCACCAGGCTGAACGGTTTAGGAACTGTTATTTTCAAAAACAAAATTAGAAAAACACCAGTTTTACAAGACTTTAACGCCAAGTTACTCTGTTTAGACATTGGGACTCAGCGTTGCCTTCTCAGAACTTGATACTAAACAAGTTTTCTAAGCCCATTCCATATTTGGGGAAACAGACACAACCAGTGCTTCTCCCTAAGTGGAAAAGTCAGGATGGGAACCCAACGTCCTCTCTGCTGTCCAGACTGACACTTCAAATGGTCGGTGCTGTCTTTCAACAGCCTATTGGGCAAGTTCCTCCCTAACCAGCAATTCGCTACAAACAACACCAAACTTCCTTTCCATGTCAACTCTGACTATGGCAGCCTTTGCTGTGGCTGCAGGGGAACTACACAAAGTCTTCGAGGAAAACGAGGCATCATCTGGGGACACACGTAACAACAGCACTGCCTCAGAGGAGCTGAACTCATCCAAATGGCCAAAATAGGGGTTTATTTCTTAATATACGCTTTAACTGGTCCTCCTGGCTTGGAGGCATTTCTAGGTTAGCCGTGACACAAACCAAACGCAGCAAACCCACGCTTAACCAGCGCAGCACCCGCAGGTCTGGCTCCGAATTGTGAAGTC
>VZRE01008015.1:369070-559688 GCA_013396775.1 Cephalopterus ornatus
CCTGCCCCGGGGCGGCCGCACGCCCCCTCGGCGCGGGGCGGCTCCGTCCCAGCGCCCGGCGGGGCGCGGCTCGGCCCGCGCTGGGACGGGTCCCGGATTGCCGGCCCTCGGGATGCCGGCCCTCGGGATCCCGGCGGGGCGCGGACCCTTGTAGGCGCCCTGGCTCGAGCTCGGCCCCGGGAAGCTCGTTTGTCCCAAGCTGAAAACTGCGTTCCGCAGAAGTAGGCTTTGTTGCAGAGAAATAGGCCTCGTTCCAGAGAGCCACAGAGTGACCTGGGCTGGGAGGGAGCGCGAAGAACAACCGTCTCGTTCCGAGCCCGTGCCGCGGGCAGGGACACCTTCCACCAGACCAGGTCGCTCCGAGCCCCTTCCAGCCTGGCCTTGGACGCTCCCAGGGATGGGGCAGCCACAGATTCCTTGAGCAAACTGTGCCAGGGCCTGTGCCGTGACACACTCAAAAGGAAGAATTTTTTCCTAGTATCTAATATAAACCTAGCCTCTTTCAGTTTGACCCCATTCCCCCTTGTCCTGTCACTAGATGCTCTTGTAAAGAGCGTTGCCCCATCTCTCTGTGGTCTCCCTTCAGGTCTTGGGAGGCTGCAGTTCGATCACCCCAAAGCCTCTTGTCTTTTCCAGGCTGAGCAACCCCAATTCTCCAAGCCTTTCCTCATAGGAGGGGTGCTCCAATCCCTCTGATCAACTTGGTGGCCTCCTCTGGATGAGAAATGGGCCTTTTCCCAGCCCTTGAGGGGATGATACACAGGGAGGTTTGCTCCAAGGGCCCGGGAAGAGCCATGGAGTGCAGGGAGAAAGGGGCAGGGGGGACACTTGTGAGGAGACCAGATTATTCCTGACCAAACACCACAGCACAGGACCCCACACTCATCTGCCACTTAGCAACAGGACCAGAGCATCAGTCTTCACCTGAAGGCCCTCATGGTAACACAGAACCACCTGCGCTCAATCACACCGTCCTGTGGTGAGTGCTGGAAGAGCACAAAGCTTCCCCATCCTCCCCCGAAACAGCACGGGGAGCTCAGAAATGCCCTGCAGGTGTGTCAGAACAAGGGTTAGGCACCATGCCATTTTTAGCACAAATTCCCAAACTTTTGGGGACACTTAGATACCGAGTATGGATGTTTTGAGTTTCCTGTATGAAAAAAAAAAAAGAGTAATGTGGCAACGTTGGTTATGGCCAACTCATACCCGTGTTTCTAGTCCTGAGATCTGCTTTACCCAACCAGTCTTAAGAACAGGGCAATAATATGTGGAGAATAAAGGTTAAAAAAAAACCCAAAAACACAGAATGAGAGCGAGAGAGGAGCATCACCAATTTTCTGTTTGCAAAACACCAACACAAAATGAAACCAAAATAGATCATCTTTTCTAGTTTGCATATCACTAAGCATTTGCAGGACTGTCTGTACCCATTGCATTGAGTTTAACCACAGTGAACTTGTTTTTCCATCTTATCTTTTATAGAGTTCCTTGTACGTGGGGACAGACCCCAAGCTGGAAAACGTGAGGTTCAGTTTTGACTGAGCACTGGCACAGATTGCCCCCACAGCTTGTGGAGTTTCTGTCCTTGGAGATAACTCAAAAGCCTCTGGACGTGGTCCTGGGCAACGCCTTGAGCAGAGTCTGGATGAGATGAGCTCCTGAGGTCCCTTCCAACCTCAGCCATTCTGTGAAAGTGCCAGAAGCGTTTAGCTGTGCCCTGCAGAACGAGAAGTCTGTCTGCCTTAAGCACCACGTGAAAACCCAAGGAATCCATACAGGTGTAGTTAAGCCAGTGTAAGTGTCTCAGCAACAAGCTGTAAACTTCCCATACAATAATGGCAGCTTCATTATTTTAGCAATTACAGAGTTTTGCAAATACTTCAGTTTAAGATTGGGGATTTAAATGGCAGTACTTTATGTTAACAATAAAGTATTGCCAGACTGGTGTGTAATTACAGGCAAATATAAGTCTGCTACAAAGTATGGATGACAAATGTATTCTAGTAGCAAGGCTGCGAGGGAAATGAAATTCCAGCAAGGATTTGCGTTGCTGATCAAATAGTAACAGCTGCTGTAGTGCTCCTACCTCGTGTTACGAGGGGGTACAGGGAGCTGCAGGAAGAGGATGGGACAGGCTGATTGCTGGAGTTACTCCATGGACACTGTTAAAATTACATGAAGGATGATTTTGCCCTACTGAGTGGCCAGTGAGGGATTGGGTACACTGACTCCTACCAGGACTGCGTTCCCTCTGCAGCTGAATTCCATTAGCAATGTGTAAGAGTGCTGACCAGGGAAAGGAGCTCAGGAAAATTGTGAGACTGGAAATAACAGGAGAAGCACGGAGAAGGTTGACTTGGAAGGGGAGAGATCTCTTCAGATACTGAGGAGTAATTTGTCCCAATGAAAGAAAAGACTTCATGTGACAGCAACTAGCATCTTAGTGGGGTTTTTGTTTGTTTGGTTGGTGGTTTTTTGGTTTTTTTTTTTGGGGGGGGGAAGGAACACTCTAAACTGGTATTTGCAACGTCTTACATTTGATGGTTCAATTACAGCAAAGGCTGTAAAGATCTTTGTATGAGCAGCAAAAAAATAAACTGTCTCAAATCCTTTAGCCAGGCTGTTTCACAGTTCTCCACTGAAGGACGTTTTTGGGAACAGATAAGGGTTGGGATGATAAATGCATGTTTACTCTTGGTCCCCAGCACACACGTTGAGCCAGAAGGCATTATAATGCTAAAGAATTAATAATGATCCAATACATTTCTCTTCTGCCTGCAAGGAACAGTGTTAATTTCTGGCTTTAAAATCTATAAATAATCTGCACTGGTTAGCTGTGAAGCTGAGAAAAAAATCCATTAAAGCACCAAATGAAACACAAGTCTTGTCACTCCTGTCTTTTGGACCTTTCTCATTTCTACTAATGGTTTGCCAGCTGCTTTAACACTGAGGTGAGCTTGAAGTTTATAGGTGTAGAGCTATTTAAAAGGTGTAGATTTTAAAACTCCTTGTTAAGGGAATTACTGGAACGCCACCAAATTTAAATCCTCTAGCAAGTCCAGCCTTCTAGAAACAACACAGAGAAGAACTACTGAGAAGTAAATTGTCGTACTTTCCAAGTGCAAATGAAGCCTCAGCTTAAGAAGTAACACTGTTGCTCTGAGAGCCAAGAAACCGCAAAGCACAGTCCCAACCCTTGTGGGACTCCTGAGTGGCTGTTTCTTGGAACACTGCGTAGATTTTGATGGTGATATTTTTCTTGAAAAGTAAAGAAGGTGTTCAAGCAAAAGCTGATGCCTGCAGTTTTGATGTGCACTCTGTGTTTTCACTTGGAGATACAAAATGAAAAGCTAATAGTTCCAATGAAAGTTACGCAGGTGCTAAATCTCTTTCACAGCAAAACATTCAAATTAGGCTCATCATTCACAATACTTCCACAATGTTTAATGCCAGACTCTCAAAGGACACCATACTGATTTTAAATTTACTAATGAAGAAATTCCCATTTTCTTTTACCGTTCAAATGGAGGTGTTTCACTACTACCTGACTACTCAGCAGTAACCATGCACTGGACTAGGAATCCCTGCACACTGAATACGTGGTTTAGAAAACTGTTGTTTTCATGTGAATTTATTTATCCTTCTAGTTGTGCATTTCTTACACAATTGTTTTCAAGGTCAAATATACCCTGCAGGAAAGATACGTTCACAGTTTTTTTAAGTGACAGTGTATTTTAACAGTGACATTTAAAGTCATGCAGCTTAAAGAAGAACTCAACTAATAGTGCACAAGAACTGAAGACTGTTAGGTTTATGTATGTACAGGTATATGATCTACTCACCGTCTGGTTAATTTTTACCAAGAAAAGGATCAATAGGGTGGTCAGAACATACCTCTGTTCCATGGTTCTCACTTTTTATCTTGTGATAAAGTGCAAGATAAAGTCATTCCCATGTATAAATGCATCTTCCTCTGAACAAGGTCATGTACAGCTTCTAGGTGTTCTGAGAGAGAGGGTGGTTGGAAGGAGGGAATATTCTATCCAGACAGACAGCAGGATAAGCATTCAAGAGGGTTATTCCCCTTTATATTTTAAAATAAATTTTAACTCTCAAGACACTGTTGCCACAATGTGCTTTCAGTGTCACAGTGATTACGTATAAAAATTCAAACAAACAAAACAAAAGAAGTCTGGCTCCTGTGAGATCCTAGAAGATGGATGAGAAAATATTTTTGTCCATATGTAATCTCCAAAGCACTCCATTACCAAGAGAATAGTATGGGAACCTAGATTGCATAGATAAATTCTTAAGATTTAATCTTTTGAAATCTATGGCCTTAAACCATCCTCAGAAGAGGAAGAGCATCACTGCAAAGCTATTTAGTCCCAACTCCTGAGAGTGATCTAACTTGGGGCTGAAGATAATACTCAATCATTTTTTACAGTAGACTCCCACATCCTAACAGAATATTCTTTCAAAGGAATGAAACCTAAGGAATACTTTATGGGTCCATTCACATAGGAGGCACTTATTTCCCAGCTGGTATATTCTGTAGTGTGAAAAGGTAACGATTAAGCCAAAGTGACCACAGGAAAAGGCACTTTTCTCAGTGTTAATGACTGGCTGGAGAAACTGAGGACCAAAGAAAAAGCCAGACAGTCATTAACTGCTGAAAATTCCTGATCTAAAGGTAATTATTACTATTATAAAATTGGAAAATGAAAAAGTAATTATTTTCTTTGGGTTTTTATACCTATTAAAAGTATAAAATTCCAGTGTCTGTTGCTGTGGATACTGGTCTGTAAGATACTTATCTTTCCCATTCTGGCAGGCTGTGCAATGAATGGATAGATCTGGGACTGGCAACCCTTCAAGAACGTGTGCCAGACTGTATTTTCCTTTTCCAAATTACAGGTTAAACATGCCCACAGAAAGTCAACAGGAACCAGGAGGCGCTGCCAGTCGGCTCTATCATGCCTCGGTGTGAGCAGCAATTCTCCCCACCCTCCCCAGTCCTGTGCTCAGCGGGAGCCAGGAGCTGGGGTTATCTGGGAGCTGCAAATGACTCTCAGATGGTCGTGAGTTTCAAGCTCCTACCCTGATGTTTACCATTCAAAATCTTGCTAAATACCATCTCCTGTACTCAGGCAGTATGCTGTTTTCCATGCTGTAAACTTCTTGCCTGAGAGGAAAGCAGGAAAGACATTTTCTTTGAGCTGACTCGTGCGTGGACTCGCCTGTAAAACGTGTCCTTTAGGTGCTGCTGCCACCACCTCGAAGACAAGACTGCTGTTGCAGCCCAAGTGATCTTTATCCCTACTAGCATCCACTGATGGCTTCAGCCTATATATTTTCACTCTACCTGGGAATTTTGTTTGGGATTTTCTCTTCTCCTTTTTTAAACCAGACTTTCCCCTGGCTTTTGACACACATTTTACTAATATGACTCTAAAAGTAGCTTTACATGCATAGATTTTGCACCACCGCAAGAATTCGATTCCTTCTGTACTTTAGCTGGAAAAGTGACTTTCATTTGGCAAAGACTAAAGTCTTTTTGTAACCTTTGCTCTTCAGTGTAAAATATCATTTCTAGATGCTGCCTATGGTTATGTTATGCTTTAGACAGAGCTTCTGAGTAAGATGGTATTCATGACCCTTTTTCATAATATTTCCACTTTGGTTTTCTATTTTCACATCTGTACAGAACTGTTCTGTCTTGAACTGGCATTTATGTCTCATTCTGACAGGAAAAATGATCCTGCAGCCCTTTTCTGCAGAGACCTATTCTGCTTGAGAGGTTCACACAAGTAATATGGGAAAGGAGGTCAGCTACTAAAAATGAAGGACCGCATTTTTTCCAGAAAGGTACCTCCACATAGTCCCACTTTCCTTTAGAATCTGATTTTAGACAGGCTCTAGAGATGATTCTTGCTGTTTTGGAAGGTCCTTGACAATCATCATCATCAGGAATAGGGCTGTGCGAGGGCAGAGTCAAAACTGCTTAAATAGCTGTTTTCACAATGCAGTGCTTTTTAATTCATACTCTTGTCGTACTCCTTCTAATCCCTTTCAAGGCTGGTTATATTTCAGAATAAAGTGAGTTTTTAGAAAATGTTCCCAGGAATTAGTGCTCACATCTCACTTCTTCAGAAGGTAGAGTTTTCTACTTCTAATGAAAGTCACAATCAGAGATGGACCAGCTGCTCTTCTGAAGAATGTCAACTAATGTGAGCACGTAAAATCCTGTTCTGGAAGGTGAAAGGGAGATAACAGAGCAGGAATAATCCTCAGAATATTTCAGCAAAGTGCCTTCCTCAGCTGTGTCTTGTTAATAATCAGGTTTAAATTAAAAGAACAAAAAATGAATGCTGAAACTGCTGGCAAGTGAAAGTGCAAGTGTTCACTGATCTAAAGACCTTCGCTATGCTCTGTGAGCCTCTCCAGTCTAACTAGGACCAGACATCATTTATGAGTTACAAATGAAGCTGCACCTGGTCTGCGCTAGCAGCTGAATTAAAAAAAAAATAAACAAACAAAAACAACACACAAAAACCAAATGTTAACTGGAAGGAGTTTCTGTCACCCAGCTCCCAAAAATCCATAGCAGGGGATAACTGTGATGGACCCCTCCAAGAATTCTTCTAGTTCTTCAAAGCAGAGTAACTCCCTTCATCTCACACAGCACAGATGACCGGCATTCGTCTTTGTCCCGCTTACAAGGAAGGCGTTCCCTCAAAACAGAAAATGGCATAGGAAACTGGTAATCCAAGAGGTGTTTGAAACCTCAAGGAGCTTCATGCTTTGCTGGTATTTTCCACAAAAGCCTGAGCAACATCTATTGTGCGATAATATTTAACATTCAGGGGAATCAGGATCTTTTTTTAAAGTGTGATCAGAAAGAAGGGCCCATCCTAGGCTGTCACAGAATTCGTCATAACAAAGAAAGCTTTGTTTCATAAAGAAGTACCTTCTACTGGAATACCCTAGGGAAACTAGAGGGTTTTTGGTTTTTTTCTAAACAAAGACGGGAATGTTCGAGTTTGAGGTTCCCTTTAAGTACTCTTCTAACATGAATATGTTTAAGGATGCTCTATCAAGTTCATGCATGAAATGTCATCCAGCCGTTAGTACATTTCTATGCAAATGCAACTGTGAAAGCTAATAACTGAAATCTGCATTTTTTTCACATTTCCAGTGTATTATACAACTTCTCATTCTTTCCTGTTCTGTAGCTCACATTAGCCTCTTGTATCAATAAAATAAAGCTCAGGTTATATTGCCTTCTGCTTAAATTCTCTACAAACATCAAAGCTGGACATTTGAATAAGCAATTTAATGTATATATTTTTATTCAGTTCAGTATACTGATTTTCTCCTGGTAGGAATAAGAGTTCTGCAAAATGACTGCAGAGAAACACACCATTCAGAATATGAATTGGAATATTCTTGCAACGCTTTGCAGTGAGGATGGTGTGATATTAAGATTAGATCCTGTATATAATCAGATTCTGATGCTTGTACACACAGTCTGGTATTTCTTTTCCTTTACAAGGTTTGTATGCAAAAACACAGTAATCCAATATTTTGAACATACAGCGTCTGCAGATACTACACAGTCCAAACTGATGCAAAATAATGTCAAGGAAAATAAGAAACTGTCTGGGGCACTGCAGTGTGCAGACTTTGCTAAATTCATCAGAACTTGTCTTACTATTCCGAGGACAGAAAATACTGCAAAACCAGTCTTTCCAGAACAAACAGGGCTTGTGTCCATCCCTATATTAAATCTTGGAGTAAAGATCAACTCTTTGGGAGCTGGAAATATATCTATAATCTTTCGAATTCTCTGATATGATACATACAGAATTTCTTCCAAATGGCCTACATTTTCCAAATTCCCTCTACATACCTGTACATATAAGAGGTAATAGAATGCAAAAGATAAGATAGGTGGGGAGGAAACGGGGATTATATTACAAGCAAAAGGCAGCACTACTGAGACTATATCACAGTATTTAGTGAATATAAATATAAAGCATACCTTCAGTTTTTATCCAAAATATCCAAGACAAAAAAAAAAAAACCACCACAGAGCAAAAGAAGTTTGAATTTTGTTTACAGACTAAAACAGAAGCAGCACGGTTCAGTAGCTCAAGATTCTGCTTCAAATAGTTAACTGATTGGGAAGTAAGCTAATAATGGTTTAGATAAACTTTCACTTACAACAAGTGATGAATTGACACATTTCTTAACAAGTAATGGCAGTTCACTAGACATCATTATCTGCCCTGCCTCTGACTTGGAGACACTACCTAGAACCATAGAATCATGGAATCATTTAGGCTGGGAAAGACCTTTAAGATCATCAAGCCCAACCTTTAACCCAGCACTGCCAATCCCACCACTAAACCATGTCCCCAGGTGCCACATCTAGACATCTTTTAAATACCTCCAGGGATGGTGACTCCACCACTTCCCTGTGCAGCCTGTTCCAATGCTTGACAACCCTTTCAGAGAAGAAATTTTTCCTAATATCCAATCTAAACCTCCCCTGATGCAGCTTGAGGATGTTTCCTCTTGTCCTACTGCTTGTTGCCTGGGAGAAGACACCAACCCCTACCTGGCTACAGCCTCCTTTCAGGTAGTTTTAGAGATTGCTAAGGTCTGCCCTGAGTCTTTTTTTCTCCAGGCTAAAGACCTCCAGCTCCATCAGCCACTCCTCTTCACACTTGTGCTCCAGACCCTTCACCAGCTCCATTGTCCTTCTCTGGCCACTCTCCAGCCCCTCCATGTCTTTCTTGTCGTGAGGGGCCCAGAGCTGGACACAGGATTCAAGGTGTGGCCTCACCAGCACTGAGCACAGGGGGACAGTCACTGCCCTGGTCCTGCTGGCCACACTATTTCACACTATATCATACAGGCCAAGATGCCAATGGCCTTCTTGGCCACCTGGGCACACACTGGCTCACGTTCAGACACAGCCAACCAGCACCTCCAAGTCCTTTCCCACTGGGCAGCTTTCCAGCCACTCTGCCCCCAGCCTGCAGGGGGGTTGTTGTGACCCAAGTGTGTGACCCAGCACTTTGCTCTGTTGAACCTCATACAGTTGGCCTCAGCCCATTGATCCAGCCTGTCCAGATCCCTCTGCAGAGCCTTCCTGCCCTCCAGCAGATCACCTCTCCTGTCTGACTTGTTGTCACCTGCGAACTGACTGAGGGTGTCCTCGATCCCTTTGTCCAGACTGTTGATAAAGATATTAAAAAGGACTGGCCCCAATATTGAGCCTTGGTGAACATCACTGATGACAGGCCACCAGCTGGATTTAACTCCAGTCACCACCACTCTCTGGGCCTGGCCATAAGCCAGTTTTTACCCAGCAAAGAATGCACCCATCCAAGCCACGAGCAGCCAGTTTCTCCAGGAAAATACTCCACAATGAAGGGCATAATCGATCTCCAAGAGAAAGGCAGTCTTTAATTCCATAGTGTGATTGCTAACAAGGACACCAATTATAATTTAACCAAAGGGGGAGAGAGTAATTTCATTGGTCTAAGGCTTTTATATATACTTTTGTGATCAGCTACTTCCCACAGAGGCTTTTCACTTATTTTAGACACCATACATGACACCAATATTTTGATTTTCCATGCTCTCTCCAAAACTCACTGAAATAATTCTTGACAACTCTCAGAGGTTTTGTTGTTTGGGGTTTTTTTGACTCTGTTAATCAAAAGAACAAGGACAGTAGCCATTCTTGCTCACACATCATGTAGTAAAATGGACTCCAAGAGAGGTTGGACCTATAAAGGACTCCAGTGGGCCTCAAATATCTATATGCAGCTTTACAATCCAAGAAATCCCACAGAGTTATTGCTTACCCTGCAGGGCTGTCTCAGAACAAGATCTCAGAGACCATCTGTACTCAGTGTGGAAGCTGCCAAAACCCCATCCACCAAATCTGTGGAGCACAGAGCATTGTAACTCCCCTCCTCCTCTGGAGCAAAGACTGAAAGAGGATACCTCCGGATCTTCTTACTTTTGCAGCCTGAAATTCTCACCTTTGCTGAGAATATAGATTCTCACCTCTGGTAGGTATATATAAAGCTCCTTTCAAAACATAAGCCAAGAGAGATTTCTTTCAAAACCAACCAATGAGACCAGAAGGACACCTCACTGATGTCTCCCATTTTTCATTGATAAGCTCCTCGCTGGGACCCTTGCCTGGCAAGTGAGATGTCTGGCTTTGGTTCCCCTGTTTGGCTGAAGGAGTTCAGCCCTCCCACTCTGCATCTCCAGTTGTATTAATCCTTTTCTGCATCTAAACATACATCATTTCTTCTAGTCAAAACCCCCAGGAAAGGAATCCATGCATCTCCCAGTCTCACACTACTGCGCTGTGCTCCACTTGAGTTCTTACCAATCCCATGTAGAGGTAAAGGCACAGCAAGTAACCTAGCTACTGCAGGGTAATGTATTTCTTCCGCTGAGAGCAAACTACTTGGAATTTACTTCATGGAGTCATGGAATCATAGGATGGTTTAGGTTGGAAGGGACCTTAAAGATTAACTAGAATGACTTTCCTCAACCTGCTGGCCACGCTGCTCTGGATGCAGCCCAGGAAACAATTGGCTTTCTGGGCTGCGGGTGCACATTGCCAGGTCATGTTGAGCTTCTCATTAACCAATACCCTCCAGTCCTTCTCCTCGGGGCAGCTCTTAATCCATTCTCCAGCCAGCCTGTATTTGTGCCTTGGATTTCCCCAATCCATGTGTAAGACCTTATTTTAAGAGCACATACATTAGAGCAGTCACCGTAAATCAGCTAATTTGCGGGACACTTTTTATTCCTCAGTAATTTCTTTAGGGGTCTGTATTCTAGGGAGAAAAGTACTGCTGAAGTGGGAAGTAAAAAATATAAGTAGCAATTAGTCTTACTCTTAAATACTTAAATAGCTCCAAGGTTATGTTTTCTCTGAAAAATATTCTCAAGGAGCATATTTGGTGCTCTTACAGTACATTACATGTTTTAGCTTCTTCGGGGTTTTGGTTTATTTTTACTCCTTCAGATTTTAAGATAATTGGAAGTGAAAAAAAATATTTACATATGAATGTCTCACTTCAATTGTTTTGCATTTCGGGGTTTATTTGATCGTGGTCCTTGCTGAAATAGCAAGACCTGTATAAACTCCATGCTTAGGAAGACTAAGAAGAAAATCAGAATTTCCTCTGTCTTAAAACTTCATCTAAAATGGCAGCTATGTCTGTGGGATGCTATTTAATTAACATCAGTGGAAGACTGTCAGTAATCAGTATTGCTGAGTGGTTTATTTACTTGGAAGAGAACCATGGGTTTCAGTACCTAACTTTCATCTTTTTAAGTTTAGAAGTTTTGGTACTAGAGATTTAATTTGCCAAGTTATCTCTAGGCAATTAAAATGTATTCTATCGTTTAACCTTTGGATGATGTATAAATATGCATAGACACTCCTACAAGGCAATTTGTCTGCCAATCTGGAAAATGCTAACGTTGTAGTCAATAAGTCAACAGTCTGCAATGTTAAATTATGAAATCAGACAGAAGTGCAGTTCGCATTCAAGCCAGATATAAAGATCATAAGGATTTCCAATTTTCTGTGTGGGACAGTAAATTTTAAAGACGACTGTATTCTGCCCCAATAATCACGGTCTGCACAGCATGTTCAGGTATTGTTGGAGAGATTAAAACCACAAAAACAGAGCAGAACAGCTCAGCATCAGATAATCACAAGCAATTCTATGTCAGCAACAGACAGCTGGAGACATATGCCAACAATATTACAAAAGTGGTAAAATGGAGATTTCGTGACAGCAAGGACGTGGGCTTCATACATTAAGCTAAAACTCAACCCAAAACATCGAAATTGTTGTTCACAAGTAAGAGCTCTCTGGCACAGTGTTCAGAAAGTCTACCATTTAGCATAAAAAAAAAAATATGTAAAGCAAATTTAAGCAGAAGAAAGTATTTGTTTCTCTCTTTAATATTTTGCATGTTGATCACCTATTTGGTTTCAGTGTTGTTATTATAATGGACGAAAGCATCAGAATGTTTTTTCCCCGATCAGCTGGAAGAGCTGTCCAGTTATGTACCAACCTAATGATTTCTGAGAACCTTTTGTGAAAAAGCTAGGTTAGATGGATTTTTATCTACAAATATTTGTTTAAAGATTTTTGCTTCCAAATACAGTTTAAAAGAAAATGAACAGTGCTCTTTTGTTTCAGTTGACATAGCTTGAATTATACTGTTATTCCCTTTCCCTTGAGTTTCAAGTGTCCCTGTACTTCCCTGATACTCATTCCCATCTATCCCTGCTTTTGTCTTTCACTTTTTTAAATTAAACACCTACAGCTAAGAAGTAAGCCTAAGAAAAAAGGCTGAAAAATGAAAATCCTATTATATTTATTGCTGTGAAGCAGAAGAGAGAACAGGGAAAATACTTAGACTTGTGAAGCAAAAAATAATCTACCTTTCCAGTGCTTTCTCTCAGCACCTCCCTTATAGATACATAAAACCCTTTAATTTCTTCTCTTTTTTTTTTTTTTTGTAGTTGATCGTGTAAAATCAAGATTAAAAAAATTCAAGGATCTGAACCCAAAAAACCCCCAAGTTTCCTATTTTCACAAACAGTCCTCAGAAAACCCTTTGTATGTTGGATTTCTTACAAAAACGGAAAATATTCATGAGGAAGTAAAAAGTGTTCTGATGAGTTCACTTCCCCCACACACGAACAGCAGGTTCAAAGTTTTAAAGAGGTGGTTGGGCCCGACCGTTTTCTGATTTTATCGTTGAAGCTCTGCCTTTTGTATCTTTAAGTGTTTTGCCCTGGGATCTTGGCATGATAAGATTCCTGAAGCTGTGACTCTCGGGGAGGGTAATGGAGACAAGTGACTTGTGAAGAAACTAAGGCCCAGGCCCCCGAGGTCCTTCGTGTTTTAGGACTCGGAGCCTGACGCGGGTTGAAGAGCGATGTAATGCTTGAGGCGCTGATGAAAGATTTTGAAAAATCAATGCAATAAGAAGGGTCAGCAGGGAATGGCAGATTGATTGCAACAACTAATGCCAAAAAGTTCTGAAAAGAAGATAAATGTAGTCTGAGTAAAAGAAATAAAGAAGAAAAGAAGGAAAGGATAGTAAGAGCTTGCACACCTCCGGCAACTTGCCTGCGTATCGACGTGGGTCTGGGGCAAGTAATCAAGCAATTTTCCTAAGTGTTTTTTTTTTTACATTCATGCATAAACATTGATGATGCTGTTCAATCTAGACCAGTAGGTGGGGTTGAAAGGATCTATCCTAAAATTCAACGTACTAAAACTTGAGCAGCTTGATGAAGCTGATCTTTTGGGTCAATGGAAGGCCAGCATATCCAGATGAGAGATCGCTCAGTAATTTAGGGATAGGAAGAACCATTCTATCCTGAACTGATTATGGGTTCCTCAAATATGTAGCACACAGTGAACACCTAGACAGTTGTGCCTGAAGCAAGATAAGTTAAGTTTAAGCTACGGATTCTCACCCCCCACCCCTCCCAGATTAATAACTCAATGAATGTGGTAGCTTTTTTAAACAGACAAGTACACAGACTCTAATTTTGGGATGTAGTGAACCACTCTGAACCACAAACCTATCTGAACGGAGGCCCAAAGCCAGCGTACCAAGCCCTGAGAAGCTCACAGAGATACAAAGATGATATTCCAGCCCCACAAAGCCCATGCAGCACCCATCTGCTGTCACAGTGGGATGTGGCTGCAGCAGTCCTACATCTGATGATTAAAATCGGCTTTAACTTGTGTTTGGGGCCACTACCATGCAAAATGCATTACAGTGGCCTCCATGCTTCTCTCATCTCCAGCTGGAAGCCAGCCCATCAGATTGGCACTACTGGAGGAGCACTAAAGCTACCTTACAGTCTCTCCTTACCCAGGCCAGAACACTGACTGCTGCAAAAAACATGAATCAGGAGTAAAACAGGGTGCTGAATACATTAATCAAAATGATCACCGTTGCAAGATCTGCTAAGAACAAAGAAAACAAATCCAAGGAAAGTTAACACTAGAAGCCATTTGCAAGGCTGTACGAGTCAGCTAATGAAATAACTGTCAATTGTAGACACGAACCTTTTGTGCTTTCGCACCATTTAAATATAAAGTAATTTGCATTCAGGTATCCAAGTCTCCCTGAAAAAAGATTAACAATAGGATTCGCTTTCTTTCCACAACCTTTTTTCTCCCTCCCTTCCCCCCAGGGGTGGCTCTGATAAGGTCACCTTATTAATGCAGATCTCTGTTTTTCAGAAAGCAGCCAGGAGTTTAACTGTTTCACTGTGAAATGATCTATGAGATGAGAACAGTCCATTTTTTATCCTTGATTGATCATTTCAGCATGTATAACAGCAAATCCTAAGGGACACCACTCAAATCCCTGCTTCAGAATGACCTAGAGACTCAGCGTTAAAAAGTGTTGCGCTCCACTACACAACCCTTCATCGTTTTTTCTTAACTTCTCATTTTCCACAGAACATAATAAAGTTGCCTTGCATCATTACAGTTCTCTATAGAAAAAAAAACATCTTATAAATAAGCAGAAAGTTTTAACAGCTGAGAGCTGGGTGGCACTACAGTGAGCAGAGGAACTGAGGCATCAAGCAGTTAATGCCTTTTCCCCAGACACAAAGGCAGGAGCAGGTCTGTGATCTCAATTCAGGTGTCACGGCTTCTCATTTCCTTCCCTGGCCACCAGACACCTGTTTCCCTGCTCTTTAATAGCCTCTGATGGGAACTGCCTAGTGGCAAAATCAGAGGCTCTGGCTCCTATATGACGAGTTGAAAATAAAGCTATTGCCCTTTATTTTTTTTTTAGTTATTTACTGTGTCTAAGCTTTATCTCAGTTCCATTGTTGGGTTATTCTTCTCCATTCTATGCGCTTCCAGCCAACTAATCTTCATTTTGCTTTTTCTGATGACTTTATGCTGACATGTACAGAGTCCTTAAATAAATCATTACGAATATAAATAGCAATGGCTGGATTACAAAGGATTCTGGAACACTTGTGATAGTAAATTAGCAGGCAGGCAAACCTACAGCTGCCAGCAGCTGATGTAATATTTTAGAGAATTGTTTTCTAGATTGCGTAAGGGAGAATTGTTGGCCTTTGAGCTTCATTCTCTGTTTCAGTCTGTCGGAGAGTTCAACAATGTGATGCTCGCGCAAAGTTCACAGAGAAACAACTTGTAAATCCCAAATATCATATACACAGACTTGGGGAAATGCAAGTCTGAGACACAAGCTAGAATTTAGGAAAAAAAAACAACACAGGGACATCTCTCTATTGTTAAAGGCACCTCTAAATAGATGGATATTATATCCACAGAAAGACCTACCACATCAAGGAGCATTTGACACAAATTTCCCCCTTTTTTCTTCCTGTCCTTTCTTCATAAATACTAAACTCAAACAGGCTATTGTATTATAACAGTGCAATGTGTAAATTCCTGTAATCAACTGCTGGAGCAACATTAATTATGGAGACTTTGTAAAGGCCACGCGCATCTTTACATCCCTGTATAAAATGCTGACACATTCCCCATCTAAAAGAGATTACAATCACAGAGGATGATCCTGCAAATGCCTACTATTGAATGTAGCATTTGCTATCATGAGTAAGCCCACTGAAGCTACCAGAAACTCACATGGCAGGACAGAAAGCTCTGATTCATATATATGACTAACAAAGATATTCAGACCACAACATTTTCCATCTGACTATGCTTTTGCAGGCTTAGATTTAGAAGGCTGATGCTTTCAGACTTGAGAAACAGTCCGGGACAGCAGGCTGGCTGTGAGATGACGCAGGTAAGAGGTGCAAGAACAGGGAGTGGTTCCTATCAGACTTCCTTAAAGAAGGAAGACAAAATTCAGAAAGCTGTGTCAGGAAGGTATTTATGTTTTAATGATGATCAAGTTGAGATGGGAGGAGTATATGTTGTAGAAGGGATACAGGAGATAATAGCAGAGATGTACTAAAGAGAAGATTTGGATTACGTGGGACTTAGCCAGCAGGGACAGTAGGCTCAGCGCTAATATAGAAAAGACGGGGAAGCAATAAAAGGATTCAAAGAGCAAGAGGCTTAGTTGTGAGCAGGAGAAGTGATTCTTAGCCAATCCATTGCACTTTGGTAGTTAGCTGTTGCTCCTGAGCCAGGATACGGAAGGTAATGTCCACAAAAAGTCTCATAAAATGCCCTGATTGCAGGAAGGACAGTGGGCTAGTCAGGTTCCTGGTCTGTGCCTGTTGGCAAGTGAGTCTGCAGTGCAAGTCCTGCAACGAAGGAACCTTACAAATACCACATGGAAGGAGCTCATGGAGTGAGCACCCTGAGATGGAATGCCCTCGAATCGAAAGGAATATGCTGTTCCCTGGCACCACATGTAACTGCGTTTCACTTGTCTCATTTGTAGAGAATGATTTTAGTCTTTGGCAGCGATGAGTGGCACATGTTGTAGGTGTTTTGCCTAAGGTGCTATTTTGTTAGCTGAATGTTGCTTAACAAAGTCTCATTGTTTCAGAAGGCACACTATAATAAATTATTAGCGGGTTATCACTGATGGATACATAAAATCCACTGAAAGCATCAACTGTCATTCAGCAATAGCATGGCCTGAATATTTATTACCTTTTATTTACGTTATGTCTGTTCTAATTCACGGACAAGTAAGAATTCTAAGACACATTAAAAATCATTTCCAGTGATAAACATCCCCAATGTTAAAATCAATGTCTTTTCATCCCACCCAAAACAAAGCAATTCTCTCTCTCCACCTATGCCCCTGTATTAGCAAAGGCCCAAGTATAGGGAGAGTTATTTCTGCAGTCCCTGAGTGTTGTCCAACTCATATTCTTTCCCATGCAATAAAAATCTCCCCCCAAAAATCATCAGTAGCGTGCAGCCATCCAGGGACAGAATAAAGCAAGAAAGCAAGATCAGTGTAACAATGATTAGCATTAGTGTAGAGCATTATAAGGTCAAATTTCTGGTTGCTGCTCTGGGTGACTATTTTTACAGCACAGTGAAACTGAGAAAGGGGCTGCTGACTATTCTCAGGTTTGTGTTAAGGCTCTTGGTATGTCCAGTGGGAATGAGAGCCTTCCCAACAGCACACCACCACATTAGGCTGCCTTTACCTTAGTTTTCAAGAATAAATTCCTGCCTGTTGAACATGAGAGATATACCTTCAATAGCATGCTATGTAAATATTAGCTACATTATCCTGAAAATCTTATGTTTCCCAAAGTGATTTTTTTTTTAAAGACTGTTAGTACTTTTCTGAGAGATACAGGTTTTTGGGGTTACACAGTCTAGGTACAGCAATTTTGAGATGACACACCAAACAGATGCATGGCTAGCAAAGATGTAAAAAGAAAAGAAAAATATTTTTAAATTACTGCACAATACAACTTGCAGCCACAAAGATGTCCCTTTTAAGAGAAGGAATGTACACCTGTGCTCTTTTTTTTTTTTCCAAGAAAAAAACAAATGAAAAAGGGATTAAGTGAGATCTTAAGTTGGTTCAAAGTAGTTGTAACAATGCAGCTAAAGGGTTTTTACTCTTCACTTTGCAGAAACATGAACTTGCATTAACATGGGCACGACAGGTACAACCCCAAGAATGGCAATAAGTCAGAACACAACAAGGCTACAAATGTGGAGTGCTCACAGCAAGCTTGGATGATGAAATATAAAGCCCTACTGCAGAGATAAGGGAGGTGGAATGGTTGCACTTCTTGTAATAAAACACATAGTTTTGTTCATATTACAAACATCAGGTTGTCTTTCGGTTCTGTTTGTAATTTGCATGCGATTTCCTGAGTTGAGCCTGGGTTTCATCGAAGTAAATAGACTAATTTTTTTAATGACCTTTACCTGCTGTGATATATCCATCCTGGTCTCTCAGGTCCAAAAGGGATTTGAGGGTAAGGGAAAAATTAAAAACAAACCAAATAAAAAAGAACCCCAAGCTTAACTGGATTAATATAAATAAGCCCATGTATACTGTCTTCCATTATTGACAACTTTTTGAATTATTACTCTTGAATTTAAACTGACATTCCTCCATGTGATGCACTAAAGCAGTTTGAAGCTAGCACAGTAATTTAAGGGCTCAACTCCTTCATTAACATAAAACTAGAGTGTTTTGATTTGTTGGAATTTGGGCAATTAGCAATGATACATTTGCTGACAGGTCGTGAGCAGCAACAATCACAAACTGTACACAAGGTACAAGATTTATTTGTCAGAGTGCATGCTTTTTAAATCTGAGTAAAAATGGATTTTGTAAACTGATTGAGATTAATTAAAGGTATAACTCAGAGAAGGAAAAAAAATGTCTCACTGCACATTTATTTTCAGATCATTTTTCACTGGGCAGTTTGCAGGTCTAACAAGCAGAAGCTCCTGACACAGCGTGCAAACAGCTCTGCTTTCACATCAGGGAGAGAGGGATTTTTTTTCCTCATTTTTCTTTCCTTGGGCTGTCTGAAAGCTATGTGTCCAGTCCTTGAGGTTCCTGGCGAGGTGCTGGGGAAAAATTACAGTACAGTTCTGAGGAGAAACTGATCTTACCCACTTCAGGAAAAAGTAAGAATAAGGCTCTAGAAGGTCTGAGAAAATACTCTCCATGTGAAATTTCTCAGAAGTCAGAAAGAAAATATAGAAGAGCTTAAAACATATATTTTTCTCATGTATTTTTTTTGAATGCTTTTGAGTCTATAAACACCAAATAAGAAAAAAATAGTGATGTAAATTATATGGACTTCAGCAAGGGGTTCGCAGGCTGCAGTGTCCCAGTGCAAGCCTATGGCTTTAGGCAGTTCCCCAAAAGGTTTTTTGTACAACTGAATTTTTTATTGTCATTTAAAACAGAACAGAAAACCAAAGCCCAATATGTTTGTATTTCAGATGATTCAGCTGTTGTAAATTGATGCCCCAGGAAGTGGCTGAAGTGACACCCGTTTCCTCCGTGCAGGTCTGCCCCATATCATGGCTCCAGTACAACACAGTGCAGCTGGGGAGCAGGATCCAACCCTTGAACCCCTTACCCAAAGCACGGCTTTTTCCCTGGAGAAGCTGGGGAACAGCTCTCATACAGCAAACACCTTTCACACAGGGGGTCAAGACCCCTCGGCCCTAGAAGCAGTGGTGACACAATAGATTATAGCAGCAGCAAACTGATTTTTTCTTGCAAGCAAGAACAGACATTCCTGCGCCTTCCTGGAAGCAGCATTTTCTGTGGGACAGCCCAGAGAAGTTCAGGGAGGCAACTTAGAGGGGGTAAGAGGATGGGACATGGTCCCTAGGATAGATGCACTGGGAAGTGAGTACCAAACCAGCAGAAACATGACTGGTTCTCTTATTATCCAGTGTGAAACCCACCAGAGATTCCAGGGCTTAACATGATACCATGAAACATCAAAATTACCCGTTGTGTCCAGACATAAGAACAAAATATTATTTGTCAAAATATTGGGCAAAAGCTTCAGTGTTAGAAAGGGCAGCTGGGAACAAGGTAAAAGGGATGTCTTTTAAAATGTGATGTTGTCCCAAAAGTTCCTTCAGGTATTTTTGCTCACTGTTTCAAAGAGCTTGTTAACAGAGAGAGTTCTCCAAGTCTGTACCATTGGTATCCATGCCACTGCCCCTACTCAAAGAAGCAAGTCCTCAAAGCACAACAGAAACAAATGGAAAGCGAAAAGAAAGTTCAAGTAGGCAGAGCTGCTGCTTGTGCTCGGTTATTCCGGCACTGCTCCCCCGGGAACACTCTGCTCCCAGCCAGCATCTGCAGAAAGAGACTCTCACTACCTTCCAGCCAGGCCAGAAAGGATAATCTATCTCAGTGCCTGTGAAAATCACATAATCCTTTTCCATCAGGATTAATATCCAATGTCACGCTAGTCTGATACGTACAGGATGAAGTCTGACACTTCTTGTTATAAAGGTCACTCAAGGAAACAATCTTTGCCGTCCCCAAAGCACAGCCCACAAGTGACAAATTTCCATTCCCCCTCTATATGTGTTAAAGAGGCAATCTTCATCATCACCATTTTTATTTATTCCTGGGAACAATTTCCTCCTGGAGAGCTTAGAGGCTGTGTCTGGGTAGGTTTGTTCCAGCTACAGCAATAGTTTAATCGGAGTAATCCTAACGGCAGCATTCCTCCTTCCCTGTGCAGTTCAGCTGCTCTCTGTCCCCCTGCAGAGATACCTGTTGTGATTCTTGCAGGAGAAAAATGACCCATTTTCAGGTACACACAAAGAAGCATTACAAAATAAACCAAACTGCTGCCTGCAGTTCATCACAAGTTACAGCAACCTCATCACCCGCAGAAAATGTGTTATTACATATATGAGACAGATCATAACTGAAAGTTGGAGGCTCAATAATCATAAATTCAGGCACAACCAGTAAAGAAAAGTATTTTTCCTCATTCATTTTTAGCCAACAGTATGTGAACAGCAGTTTGAAAAGCTGGTGAAGCAAGTAGGTTTGGAACAACTACAGAACATTCAATCGACATAAGGATGGGATCAGGTCTTGTTATGTATTCATCTTATTCTACCTTGTTAAAATCTAATTCAACTTGCACCATCTTCAAGACCTGGAGCAGGCCCAGAAGAGCAAATCAAGCTTTCCTAGATGACACAGTGCAGGCAGGTCCTGCCTTTTGGGATTATTAAAAGATCCCATTTTACATCTTAACCCTCCAGGCAGAAACAAGTCTGCAAGTCACCTTACAAGAAGAAATGGAGGAAGGTGTTACATCATTAAAAGCCAGGCTACTATTTCTAAGTGTAGGCCCACACATTAACTAACTGAATCACTATCTTCTTATCTTGGGAAGCCAAGCTGCTGTTACTCCAGATTAAATTGCAAATGTTCACCATCTTTCAAATAGTAATGTAAATTCAAATTTGGGGACTAACCTTTCTGTAAGCTTTAACTGCTCTTTCTGCTCTCCAGGCTTGCAAACAGCCAGTATTATTCTGATTGCTCAGATTGCTGAACCCAGAATGTGTATTCATACTGGTATTTTGCCAATTTTTGTGATCTTCAGCTTCAATGTTTTATAATTTTTCATAACAGTTCAATATTTCATAAACAATGTACCTTAGGAAATAATAGATACACATACATCTTACTGATACTATAGGCATCAGCTTACTAACAGCATTTCATAGAGACCAAACAATTCATAATAAATGACAGAATTAGGAAATAAGTTATCCAGACCAAGTATCCTGTTCCTCCCCCTTAATCATTTTCAGGGACTCTGTCACTGGTATCAAGCTCAAAATACCACAAAAAAATATTGTATGACAGGATTAAAATTCAGAATGAGCATGACAAATTGGAGAAAGAGCCTGATGAAAAAAATGGTGACAGATCAATAAGGACAAGGTTATACATAAGGCATAACTAACTGAACAAATACAAGTTTGAAGACGACCTGAGAGAGAGATTTTGTAAGAAAGTGTGGCATATTTTAAATCAGAAACTCAACACGCGTCAACAGCATCAGACTCTAAAAAATGAAGCAAATATGAAATCTGGGATTTGATCTGCTCACTCTGTTCAGCTTTTCTAAGGCCTTAGCTGGAGCAGGGAAGAAATTACTGTGCAGGGAGTCCAGGGGAGAGCAAGGACTTGTACAGAGGTGACACACAGTGAATGGCTGGAAGGACTGAAGTTGTTTGGTCTTAAAAAAAAGCAAACTTCAGAAGTTTAAAAGTCTGTTGTGAAAAAAGGAAAGGAATGATTTGTTCTGTGTAGTGGAAAGGGTAGAAGAAATGGACTTCTTACTTCAGCAAGGTCAGTTTAGTTTAGACATCAGTACACCCCTCTGACCTGAGACTGCAAGATACCATGGCCACTTGCTACAAAGGATGGGGAGTCTCTGTCCCTCGAGGTCAGAGAAACATCTCTCAAGCATGGCACAGGTTTCCTTGGCTTGGGTTGGCTCTTGGAGCAGATGACAATCCAGGAATCTCCTGGGATGACTGTCAAAAACTTTGTGGCATCACTGGTTCGGGTAACACAGGGGTGCTACCATAAAGGAAACAACTTCCAGTTACACTTCTCTGGTCTTGCAAAATTCCAGAATTACACTGTATATTTCTGAGCACTTCTGAGCCCAGATATCTGGCATTTCAGGGGAGGAGGTGGAAGTATGCCACTGAGGTGTTTCCTCCTGTATTTTGCCTGGAGCAAACCCAAATACGTTCCCGTGCCACATGGCCACACACATCCTGCAGCGTGGGATAATATGGTCACGTAACCATCAGGCAGAGGGGATAAACAGGCTCCTCTGAACACTGCTGGGGTTTAAGGCAGTGGAGTTAAACACTACATAGCAATGTGGTCACACAGTCACAGGCTGGGAATGCATCAGGCATCTTCCTGGGCTTGCTCCTGTGGGCAGAGTAGGAAGTATAGGTGTATGAAAGAAGCCACCCCAGCAGGAGTAAATAGGAGAAATATAAGCAGGTGGACTGAAACAATAAGCTGCTGGCAGATGTGTCAAATATTCCTGTTATTTAGTCAACAACAAACCAACTCGGTATATTTGCTGGGAAGGAGGGAGAGGAAAGCTGGCAAAACCAAAATGAACTCTGGAGGAAATGAAAAAAACAACCTTTTTAATGTTTTTTGTGACCCATTTTTTAAGCATTTATTCACAGTGACTTTTTAAAGGAGAGAAATACACATAATTTGCACTTTGGGATAAGTTGAAGGTGTCCATGCAATTTCATGGATGGCAGAATACCAATTTTGCTTAAATGATAGAGTCCCACCACATGTCTCTTATTTAAATGACCTGAAAATAAGAGATATGAAAGCATAAGTAAGAACTGAAAATGAACCTAAATATATAAAACTAGTGCGTTCAGTGATATTTCCCAGTGTACGTTTCACCACGAGCACCAAGCCCACTCCTGGAGATTGTTATCCCTCACATGAGCCCTCTTCAGGGTGGTCACCCTCATCCCGAGATATCCACAGTTCTGCTGGGCCTATAAAGGGTAGCCAGTCTCACTTTGGGGAAAAAATCCTGACTCGCTAACAAAGCCAGAAGACAGATGTTTTGTTCAGAAAAACCGTACTGTGTTGGAAGAGCAATATAGTCCTTCTGTGGGTCCTACGGTACAATAAAAGCAGCAAAAGCTGGATGCCACCCAGGATTCCCATAGTATTTGAAATGTTGGCATTGCAAGAATTCTATTTCCAAGTCAGAGCAAACAAATGAGTGGGGGAAAAAGTTAAAAAAAAAAAAAATTGAAAATTGAGGTGTCTCCTGAGGACAATAATAGCAGATTTTGTTTTCAAAAACTAAAACATTTAGGTTTTAAATAAAAAAAGATTATTTCAGACTTAGCAACATTCCATGGTTTCTCTCAACTTCATCAAGTCAACTTTGGTTTCATCTACTTTGACTCCTCCTCCTCTATCTATTTGCTTTGGTTATTATACAGTTTCCCAAGATTCTGCTATGTCCTCTCTCACTTTGCCTTTTTCTGTTGCTCAGAGGAACAGATGGCAGTGAGTTTTAATAATCTTTTCCCTTCTGTCTTTCCCAGTAACTACTAGGAAAGCAACTGTCCATCTCTAATGCCACAAAGCCTTCAAAATCAATGTTCTTTACCTCAGCTTTGCCTACTTACTGCCCCCTCCGAGATTTTACTCTCACACTTCCATCAACATAAAAGGCCTCTCCTGGTTATTAGGTAATATTCCCACTTCTGAATGGAGTTCCTTCAGAAATGAGTCAGAGGTTCGTTTTTTCCTGCACGTTCTTTATTCACAGTAAAAGGGTTTAATAAAAGCTTTACAGTAGCGCTTTTATTTCACCTAATTCTTTTTAATTTGCCTTCACTTTAATTAGCTGTATTTAATTCACACAAAATAAAGTATGAGGTTTGTGCTTTCCTTTGGGCCAAGTCATAGTACTTGCAGGAATCATTAAAGTACACATGGGTCCAGCAATGTAAACTTACTTGTAATATTAAAAGGACTATTTAACAAGAGCAGTAACTGTTGATTTCCTTTCCAGATTTGTCACAGTTCAAATGCTGAAGGCGAGTAAATAGTGTATTTCATTACAGACATATTATTCTGACATTTGTTCAAATAATGGGCTTTGTTTTGTATGACCTTAAGAAAAACAAGTGCCTTACTTCAGAGCAGAATACGTCCCTTTGACTTTTAAAGAGCAGCAGATTTCCACATGGTTCAGTACTAAGACATCCTTGTGCAATTCTTCTGAAGACAGTTCTGGTTTGGGGGGTCTTTTTGGTATTTCTTAGTTTATTTTAAATGTGTCATCTCTATGAGCTGAAAAGTAGTTGCACTGGATGGAAAAGTATGTTAAGCAATGAACAGGAGTGTTTTCAAGTGTTCATTTCACTTATTGAGGTCAACGAATGCATTCAGTAGAGCCACCCTAACACCACCTCTGAGCATTTCTGCAGCACTGAAACACCCACCCATTCCTGGGGTGGGCCAAGGTGTAAATTTTAGATTTATACAAATGTAGATGGGCATTGCAGAGAAAGCTAGAACAATAGAAACCTTCTGTTAGACACTGCACAATGAGCTCAGAAGGAATTTCATCTTCACCTTCTCTAATTGTTTTGAGGGGAAAAAACAGTAACCTAACATTGAATATTCACGTGTAACTGAGAAATTGTTTTCGCTGTGTACCAATCCCTACTTCTCTGCATTTCTTTTCCTGAATTTTTGGTTGAAAGGGTAGCATGTCTTGTTCTTTGTCACTGTTGCTGAGTGCATTAATGGTAGTTCTTGCACAAAGCCACAATTCTGCAGTAACTCTCCCTATCCCCAAATCAGCCTGTCCTCTTTAAAACAAACCTAACGAAGCAGCTACAACCCGAGTGAATCGCTTCGTCATATTGAAGCACTACAAACCCACCCAACAGGAACATCCATCACGTTATAAATATCCCATTCCCATTCTCTAGCAGATGGAGCACAGCACTTGCTTCACTAATCAGCAGAATATAATTCACCTAAACTCTCAAATCAAATACATTCTCGCAAGAGGAAATTACTCAAATTCACCTACTGTTTTTCTGAAGAGGTACAAACCACAGAGGGAAGTGTTTGCCTTTGCTGACAAAAGCTCAAAGGAAAATACTGAAAATTAGGGAAAGACAATAAACAGAAAGCCCCATATGTTGTGGGGAAAAGGAAGAATAAGCTGACATGCTTACTGGCTTATCAAAATATAGACTTAATTTACTTCAGGAATTGAAGTATTTTCTGTATTTTAGTTTAAACAGCACACAGAAGGTACTGTTAGGCAGATTTTTGAGCTATTTAAGCATAAAACTTTTACTTCTAAAAAACGGTAAGTTTACCAGGCTTTAGAAATGGCACTATAGTGCCATTTGTATTTTCTGGCTCTTCACACACGCACTTAGAATATGCAGCAAGCAAAGGTGGGGAGCAAGAAAGGAAAGTGGGGAAAGAGAAATGTAAATAAATTTAAAAAATCTAGCATGTCAATATTTTTGATTTGGAAGCAAAATGAAAGGCAGAACCAGAAAGGTACAAACTCTGAAACCAGACTGCTAGTCACAAAAAAAAAGGTTTCATGTGGAAGCTTCTTTTCTATTTCAACCTGCTTTTCAACTTTTCAGTGCTAGAGTTTGGCAGAAAAGTGTGGTACCAGTTTTGTTCTTTCTTTCCTGGATTCTCATATTTCTGTACCAGGTCACTCCGACAGGCAACTCTCAGATGTTCAAGAGAGTAAGTGAACATCTTAGCTCCTCTCCCCATGAGCAGCAGCTGGTGTTTCAGAATCTCATGACTCAGGCTTCGTGACCCCAGTGCACAGGGAAGTCATCTAATGCTGATAATTAAAACAGAAGTTTCTACCCCGCTTTACACAAAATGAGACAGATCAGGAACATTATTTCCTGCAGGTGTTGCTCAGTATCATCTGGTCACCCCATATCTGCTGGGACAAATGAATTTCTAGTAAAAATCATGAGGATCAAAAATTTCTCCAAGTAGAACATCCCTAGAAGCACAGAGATTGCTTTTGACCTTGAAAGGGAACTAGTGAGAGAAAAATTATATAAAATTCCAAAGTCAGGAAAGAGCCTGATTTGATGAAGCCATACATCTGAGCAACTGGTGGCTTTACAAAATCAGGATTGTAGTATGTGTGCCCAAACGAAGGGCTCTGTGGCAGCCTGCAGTGTGTGATTCTTGGGAAGCAAAGGCAATTCCACCTGGAGGTGTGCTCAAGGCCAATTTATAGCGCTGTGTAAAAGGACATATTTTATTTAACTGAAAATATGGTACAAAAAGCATTACCTTGCCTTATCCAAGGAACTTCTGAACAATATTTGTCTGCCTTGCCTCCATTATTGAAATGAAAATGCCATCCTATCTACTGGCTCATTATCTTACCGGGACTGAGAAATTAAACTGTCTTCATGTATGGTTTGTGTGCATATGGTTTGTGTGCATGGTTTGTGGGCATGTACACTCTTACTTGAATTTAAACCTTTCTATAAAACTATCATGAAATTTGCCTGTTTCACAACAATTTCTGTAACAATGGAGTTCTGTTATCCTGCTTATACAATTCTGATACAAATAATTAAAAAAATCCCAGACCCTAACCTGATGCTTAAAAAGAATCAATTACTCACGGACAGACCATCAGGCAAATCTGAACTGTGGGAAAGCTTTAAACTTTTGAAATGAGAGCAAGCTGAATCCTCCTTCAGGCAGACTGCAGCCTGAAACACTGGTGGAATAAACCACCACCAGACTGAAAATGGCATAGAAAGAGCTGGAAAGTGAGATGCCAAGAGAAAAAAAGGGACTTCACAAGGTGGGAAAGAAAGGTTATGCTGGTGTTGGGGAAAGACCAGGAGAAAATGCTGAAAATGTTTCTCTTTGCATATGAGCCATAATGAGCTGGGTGTAAAGCTAAAGGGCCAAATTATGTATTATGAAAGAGTTCTAAATGAAGGAACATATGCGTTAACATATTTCAAGTGATATGTTTTAAAAACATTATCAAGCTTTTATGCACATGTTGCATCGTTCAGCTCCTAAATTTTGCTGCGAGATCTGTGGGAGGAGATAGCCTGCTTGCTTTGATTCCCAGCCTTCACTTCATGTGCTGCCTGAACACAACTCCCAAATGTGCTCGGGGAACAAAATTAACCCCTGAGGTGCAATTGCACAACACAGTCTCATGGTATCTGCTGGTTCAGTGAAACAAGATCTGTGGCCTGTTACTTTGTCACCACGTAACTCAGCGAAACTTGTACTTGCTCAGAAAGAAAATACCCCAGAGATCTGAAAGCACAAAGGGTAGCAAATGTTGACCCAGTCCTGATGTGCAGCTCCTTTTTTTTTTTACCTCAGTGCAGCCTCAACCAAAGTGCACAAAGGCAGGAGCGTTCCCCTACAAAAACATTGCCCAAGCCGATCCTAAAGCAAACTGACACACACAACTGGTATTCATATCGAGCATTTCAGCATCAATTATGGAGATCAAGGGGTTTGTTTGATGAAACAACTTCAGGGGTCTGACAGGTATTTACTGTACAAGTCAAATAAAAGACATCTGAGAGCTGCAACAGCACAAACCCGCGGTGACAGTGGGGCAGGAGGCAGGAATTGGCAACAAAACTTTACAATTATTTGAAACTCAAAAAATGGTCATTAGAGATTTTAGAGCAGAATTAACTGTACAAGAAAGCCATGCTCTAGCCTGAATGCCAGCCTTGCTTTGTTTCTAAATGGGCATTCAAAATAGAAAATCTGATTTACTTAAAGGTAGCTGCAAAAAGCTTGAAGCTTATGTGCAGTGAATATGTTCAGCCAGAGAAGTTGTGTTTGCAGCAACAGGCAATGGATATTTCATGTTAGCAGCTGTCACAACACCACGGGATTATCAGTGCTAGGGAAGAATGGTCTGACAACTGAAAATGGGAAAAGAACTGGCAACAAGGTTAAGACATGGCCAATACTATGGAGAAAAGGGCTCTGGCTTCTGTCCTAATAATTTCTTTGCTAGCATTAGTGGAAGCAGAATAGGGATCTTATCTGTCATCTTCATTTTCCTAAGATTTTGTTTTTCTTACGAGTAGGAAACTTAAGCTGGTATGTGGGTGAAAGTAAGAACTCATGAAAATAAACATGAAACAAACTGAATATCCCACGTGCCTGTGGTTTGATCCCGTGCAGCAAACACTGCTAGCGCCTACAAGAAGTGACGCTGCACACAGCCCTGCTCTGACACCCCTCTCCCTAAGCAGCGCCAGTTGGCATTGCTAGGGCAGGACTTCTCTTTGGCAGGTGGAGAAAACCTCCCCTCTCTGTGGGGTTCCATTTTACCACAGTCCCAAACAGGTTCAGAAAACCTTTCCCACTGGGTGGCCAATAAGATGCAGAGGTGCTTATTAAACACACACACACAGTTTACAAGGAAGTTTTAGCAGCCAGCTCAAAACTGTGCGGTTCTTCATCAGTCAGCAGATCAGACATCGAACTACTGCCTTCCAGTTCCAATGACATATCATTATTTATTGCTCTGGAGTGCTGGTATCCAGTCATCAGGATCACCTCCAAGCTCCAGTTTAACACCCAGTTTATGCACCTCTTTGCTGCTGGACTGAGAGCACACCTCCAGCCTGCTGTCACCAATGTCTACGTGCTACAACACCGCTCACTAGATCTGCCCTTCACTGCGCAACTCCACTGGCTTCCTCCCCAGCAAAGAGCACCCACCCACCTGAGAAGACATGATAAACTTTGCTCTTCACCATAAAACTTCAGAGGGTTTGTCACTCAGGTGGCTGAAGAGTTCAAAGCAGCTAAAACTACTACTGTGACAGTATTACCTGTTAATCGTGTACCCACTGATAGAATCTCTCCTCACAGTTATATATGCCCTCTCTTTAGGAAGAGTCTCAGTAAAACATCACTAATATAATTAATATATTTCATTACCTTTGTTCTGCTTCAGTTATTTTTCAATGAAAAAGCTGAAGAATTCCAATAGCTGGGGGAAGAAATAATGTCACCTTGAATACAGAATTTCTTCATTATGATTCCTGAATTTGATTTCCAGCGTGGAAGCAGAATGTATTTGTCAGGATAATGGCAAAAAGGGAAACAATAGGAAGCCTTTGTTATTTTAAATAGTTAAGTTGTTACACAATATGATGGACTTCTTCTGTTGTACCTTAATGGATAGTAGCACAATCAATAAATGGCTGTAACAATTTCATTCTGCTTCACCTGCTGTAATTGAAAAATAACTCAAGCAGAACTTTGCAGTAGTTTGTGATGTATATTTTTTCTTCTGCCCTCCCCTCTCCTTTTTTTTTTTTTTGATTAAGATTACACTTTAGTGATTGAAGTAGGTGTAATTGTTATTATAAACACCTTTCAACAAGCTGTTCTACCCTGAGAACAATCCTGCAAGGCTGCAATAGAATGAATGAAATCAACAGGAAAAAACATGGATCTGAGTGGCACGAACAAGAAGGTCATTGGTAGAGAGAGAATATAGGAAGGAATGAGGTGCTGCCATTCACTGCCTAAGACTGTTCAAGGCAGAATGGACACCACTGCCTCTGCTAGAAGTTGACTAACAGGAAACTATTGAACTCAAGTCTATCCATTCTGCTTGTGGAAAAATTTGAAGTAACTCCAGTAATTCCAGGCAGATGAGTTTGGAGTTATGAATTCATGGGGGAGAAAGTTGTATTCTGCCCATTTGCAGTATTAAGACACATGTACTGCAATCATGTTCAACTAATCGTGTGTAAGAACTTCGTAAGAGAATTCCAAGTGGTGATGCAGTAATCAAACAACAAACTATGGAGACTTGGAATGGAAGTTATATTTAAAAGCAGATATGGAAACAATTAGAAATCACTCAGTCCACCACATACACTTTAAGTGCATAGGAAAGATTAAAAACATAGTAAAAATGTTTTTTGGTTTTTAGGAAGTATGAAGTAACCTGGGACTATGATCATGTCAAATTTTTAAAGTAGGAACTCCTAACTCTCCTCTCTTGTGCAACAGACATGACAAAACAAATCCAAGAGCTGATTTTTCATGGGTTACAATGGGTTGTTAATTATAGAACCATAGAATGGAAGCGATCTTAATGATCATCCAGTTCCAACCCCCTCAATATTGGTGATAGAAGAGAAGAGGTTCCATTTACTCTCTTAATTACTCGGCATTGTGATTGGGTTGGATTGATTTTTTTTATATAAACATACACTGCTGCTCTATATTTTGTACTGAAGAAAAGAGGGCTAAAGCAATATGACCTGAGCTTGGAGCAGACAGATAATGTGATAGTTTCATGTTCCTATGGATTTTTTTCACCACCAGCCTGAGAAAGTTCTGCCCTCCACAAATGAGTTTTCCTGTTACTAGAAAGAGTGAGTTTTGTTGTGTGGAGAGGCTGCCACTGTGGATCTCCTACAAAGTAAGGGGCAGCGTTTGAATTTAAAACTTTCCAGGTATGACCCTCCCTTTGATGTCTGGAAGCTTTGTTTGGAACAAACAGTAGCGACAGTTGTTATATTTTACTATTTCACGCAGCAGCCGTCAGTCATGTAAGGCCTTCAAAGACAGAATGATTTGCTGTATCGTGACCTAAATGCTTTTAATGAGCAAGTCTGTGCTGAAGTAGCCAATGAAAATACTCCAATGATATTGTAATGCACTGTAATGTTAAAAAATTGCAAAGCTGTCAGCTGTTAACTGATACAGTTAACTCCTATAGTAAACTTTAAGATTTGAATTCCAAAGAAAACACAAATGTTTTCTGTCACATTTTTCAAGCATCAAAGCTGTTTGTTTATACAGTTTCCCCTCGTATTTAAAGAATACTTGGGGAAAAATAATCCGCTTAAAAAAACCCTTCCAACTTAAAGTCTTCTCTTTGGGCACTTCAGTCCACAGCAGCCTCATTTTCTGGGTTCCCTCACTGCTCAATTCTCTCTAATTAGAGCCAAGAGAATAGATCACAGCAAGTAACTTACTCAACAAATTTAGCTTCTTTTCTGCTCTCCAAATGTCTGCAAGCAGATTGCAATTTCCTCAAAACTATTCATTATTCAAATTTACTGTATATATTTTTTCTCCCTCTGAGTATTTCTCTATGGATTGATCAAGAACAGTTTGCTTTAAGTATTCTGTATTCAAAATCCCAGCTGCCTTCAGTAGTTGTGATTAAATATAGAAGTCATGTGATATCATCCCTGCTTCTCAAATGCAAAAGCATAACTCTTTTTTAGACCCCAATTTGGCAAAGAATTTAAGCATGTGCCTAAAATTAAGCCTAAACGTTCTGCACCACAGAGATGAGACTATTTACCTCATTAAAGTTTAACATGCTTTTAAGCACTTTCTTGAACCCAAGCCAAACAATATCTCCTCCCCCCCAAACAACACAAGGAATTTTACTCATTTACTTGGATTATTTGTTCCCCTAGCTCCAATCTTTTACAAAACATTTAATATATAGGACACTGCTAAGTTCACGATTTGCCTTCACTGAGCCTCTCCTCCACCCACAAATGTGCTAGTTGCAATGATCCTCCCAGTTTGGGAATTGTTTTAACTAAATACCATTCTTAATTAGATGACAAGGCTAAGAACACGTTATATTTAACATTATGATGCACAAAAGCACAGTCCATGTAAGAAGCCAATACCCACCTGGTATTTCAAAGCAAATTCAGGGCCCTACTGCTCAAATCCCACCAGAGCAACCACCTTAAAAATCAGATGGAAATTATTTCTGTTGTGATGGATAGCAGCAGGTCTCCAAGAGGTTACAGGAGAGCCCATTTGATAAAGTTTAACACCTTCACGATGTGGGAGTTCACACATTTCCTCCCATACACCTGCACCAAGAGATCAGTGTGTTCCAAGTGGCCTGAGGTGAGAACCTGTCTCCTATCCCATGGCAACAACGTTTTCAATTGCCTAATAACAAACAGGACTTATGTAGAAGAAGGAAACAAGCAAACAAACAAAACAAAAAAACCCCACCCCAACAAGACCCCAGTCTTCCAGAAAGAGAATTAACAGCTGTGAAGACAAGAGGTTTGTTATTATCTTGGTATAGACTTGCCTGTCAAGGAGGAGTTTTAGCAGTGCTGTTCATCAGTACACTCGGGACTGTGCCCGAACAAACCTCCTAAAAGTTTCTCCTGAACACTTTGACAGTTGTTTACTAAAAGGCTGCAGGAACATTATGTCAAGACTATATCCAGATTAGGACGCATCAAAACATCCCACACAAGGATGTCATTGTTCACATGGAATAAGTACAGGAATCTGTGCTTCCAGGTAAGAGCAGCATGTGGGATTAGTTGTAGCTCAGATGTGTTGTGTTCTCCTCAAGGAAGAACATCCCAGTGAAACCCAGAGGGTGCAGCTATCCTTATGTCCAGGACCAGGAGCATGGCAAGGATAAGGAAACAACAGTTTAAAGAGGACAGGTCTGGACTGCAAGGAACTTTCCAAAACTTGACCTAATTCTGGCAAAAAATAATTACACTTTTTATCCTAGGTCACCGTCCTAGTTCAACCTATTCTGGCTGAAGAAACCTCTAACTGGAAATTTAGATTGAAATCAAAAGTTGTTAATTTAACAGCAGCTCTTGTGTAGCACATACACTTGGAAGACTAAAAGGAAGACCTTGAAGGGGAGGGTAGACGCAGATGAGAGAGATTTTCCTGTTAAAGGGGTGTTTTTCACAACTTTCAAGACCAAAGGATCCCATAAGAAGTCAGACTAGCTTTGAAGAGATAGAGAGATTATATCTTAGCAATGCCCAAGTGGTCCAAAGTGTAATCATCAATGTATTCTGTGCCTAACACTGTGTATATTTATTTTTACATGGTGTGTATATTCCTGGAGAGGTTTTGTAATACCTAATCCACCATGCTGTGTGTGACAGATGCACAGATTCTTCCTGATTTCATGTTGGTTTTATATATTTATTTCCAAACAAGATCATGCCCTGGCCAGTGTAAACCTTGCCAAAATAGCAGTTGATTCTGACTCAGGCACGTTGTACACACAACGGGAATTCTGAGGGTTTATGCTGGATATTATATAGGAAAGAGCTGACTGTGTGTTTTGAAATGGGCTGTATAGCTCATGGCAGGCCATTTCCCCTCAAAAGTGCAAGGTTCTACAAAATAGATATGAAGCCAAGTGCAAAAATATCTCTGATTTGTTCTCATACCTCCTGCTGCAACTGAGACATGCCCGTCATTCAACACGTCTCACATCTGGTCTTTCAGGTGCTGTCACTGTGAGCAGGAAGAGCAATGGCTGTAGGATTTACTTGGAAGGGAGGTTGAAAAGTAATTCAAAACAAAACCTCACTGACTTGGACGGGATGACAAAAATTCCTAACCCAAACCAAAGCTTTAAGGACAGACAGACCCTGGAGTCATTCAGCTTTTGGTCTTGGTGGCAGTGTGCAAACACTGTTACACAGGATGCTTCTCACTGCATGGACCGGTGTGTCCAAGATTATCATATCCAGCACGACTTACCCGGATCTGGCATTTGATGCACGTGCTGAGACCAATTTGAAAGAGACGTCTCATGTCACTGTCTCAGACTCTGAGTTCAAATGAGCACTAATTTCCCAATGTATGCTTAAATAAACACACACATAACACAAATAGGACTTGCAAGCTCATTTAAACATAAATTAGTGCATTCGGTGGATGACCAGGAGAGGGTGTCTTCAATGCCTTTCAGCAGTTCTATGAGCTACCCAGACAGTTAGCAAAAATTGCAATGCTGAAACAGAAATTCTCAGTCGGTGGGAGGTTTGAATCTATCAGGAGGTAAACAGACAGTTTCAAGGTAATCATTTAATGGCAAAAAAAAAAAAAAAAGAAAAAAAAGAAGCTATTTTTAAGTAAATATGAAAGAACAAGAATACCCAGACTAAAAAGTTCACATCTCATCAATCCTTTGAAGATGTGGAAGGTACAGTAATATTAGGTAGTGCTAACCAGACTGTATCAGACAAGGCACTGTCACTGTAGTGTGAAGTGTAGATTCTGGTTACGCTGTCAGTTCTGATCCGAGCTTTTTCCGTAGCCTGTATTTCTAGAACTCAAAAATATTTATATAGCATCCATTTATGTCGCACCTTACATCCCACAGAATCCAAGAGTGCGAGCCAAACTGATAGATCAGCTCCATGTGGAGATCGCTTCACCCACCACTGAAATGCAGCAGTTGTGGAACTGCACATGGCAATCCCACAGACCTCTGCACGGGAGCGAACAGCATCGAGCTGTCTGTGATGGGAAGGGGTGGCCCAAATGCCACTGCTCAGACTGAGATGTGGTGCCAGCACCCCGAGGAAGTGGCTGAGCAGCATTGCTGCATTAATGTGCTCCAGGCCGGCTTAATATTCTGCAGGTGTAACTTGCAGATTTTGAGGATAGTACCCTAATTTATCTTCCAGTGCCTTTTCATCTCTAGCCTCTAATTCCTACATATTTTGGAATGGTTGTAATCAAGTGCACATGTCACTTTAAAGCAAGAACTAATGATACAGCAGATTTTGTCCGCTGGAAGCCACGGTTTCTAAAATGTATTTCGGTGAAACCTTTGGCAGTTAGAGGTCAGATTGCTTTAATTGTACATCAGCAAAGAATGAAAGGACTAATAAATAGATTCACACCTGAAAAGGCCACAAAAAAAAAAAAAAGGAGAAAACGCAAGTGTGAAGCAGTAAATTTTTTAATGCTTATCAGCTGCAGAAACATAATAGACTTCACAGGACAAATTTATGATTCTGCAAATGTTCCCTTCATTTAAATCAGCATCCCAGTGACTTGATATCTGCAAATCACCCTAAAATCCTGATGGGCTGAAATACTAAATGCCACAATGGACCATCTCATGTTCATTCTTCCTGGTAAACAGGGAGGAGGATCTATCATAATGACACTGAGGCCTTTTTGAGGAGCTCAAGGTCTGGCAATTATGCATATTAGGCTGAGTGTTTAAGTCCAATAATGGGGCTTTAGTGATGGATGGATCATCCCTTCCTGTACTTCTAAGATGCTTGTGATAGCTGAATTGTCCCCAAGTGGCACCCATAAATTTTGGCCTTTCAGAAAAGCCCACATATTGTGTAGGCATCACCCAAAGCCCTCATTAGTTAGAATGTGACCTTTGGTGCGTAACTATCAGGCAAAAGCCTGGGAAAGGCCTGTGTTCGATTAGCACTGCAATTTGTTCATTATCTCCTGACAGGAATTTGCAAGTGTCAAAGACAATTCTGTTTTGAAAAGGTCAAGATCTGAAAGGCGGGGAGAGAGGGCATCACTCTCAGAAATTCTGCCCCAGCAGTGGTTACCTGATTTGTCATCCACCTTGTTCCGGGTACCCGGAGCCAGGAGCAGGTAAATCGCAATTTCACATAATTCATCTTCACAGGAGTTAAATCACTTCAGGATAAAAACGGGTTTTCTGCTTTTTTACTTAAAATTATGGAAATTGTTTCTGACAGCAAATTGCTCCTAATTAATTTACGGTCTCTGCTGGGAAAACGCACTGTACTGTTGATTTCTACCTTCTACAGACTTAATTATTTAAAAAGCAAAATTTTCCTAAACTATTAACTTCTGTGGTGCCAGAATTAAGAGTTATAAGAACTGCAAGGGAGGCTGGGTCTGGCGTGCAACCAGTCTGAGGTTACACAGCACACTCACAGATAAACGATCCCCCCCAGTATCACCCTGGTAATACAAGGAGGATTATCGCCATTTTAGAAGGCTCGATTTTGTTTCATTTTGGAAAAAAGTCAAGCTTCTACAATTGCAACATTGGCTGTCACACCATTAAGCTGCCCCGTACCTCTGGCATCGCTCCACCGTTGCCTTGGATGAACTGAGACCCGCTGTGGATGATGGACATCCAACACTGGTTTATCCTTAGCTCTCGGTTCTCCTATCCCTTACCTGAGGCTGTGAAGCAGTTTGCAACACTATAAATACTTCTGTGATGACAAGCTGTCATGCCACTAATATGGCAAGGGGGAAAAGTGACTGTGCTGAGAACTCCAGGTCCTCAAACTTGTGGAACCTCTGTGACAGAGCTAAGCGGACAAGATGGAAAAAATGGAAAGCTACGGGCTCATAGTCAGATTAAAGCTAGACTGCAGCAATACAGACTTCACCAGCTGTACCTTGCAAGAGGGCCTGTGGAGAAGAAAACCATTACTCTTTTGAGGAAAATGGGCATTGGATCTTTAGGGCTGGGGACTGCAAATGACCAACAAAAAGGAAAGAAACAGAAGGATCGCAAAATCTCTTATTAAAATTAGGAGAGTTAAGAGTGAGAGATGAATGGTCAAGATCAGGACTAGGCCACTAGTACCTAAGGAGAGAAAACAGACCAGAAAAGCTCCCTGTTAAGCCACATACCATGTTTCCAGTGCAGCCCACTTGCCCCTCCTGGACACAACAGAATGGCCTCAGACTGGCGGTGCAGAGGTCTGAGGGGGGCACTGAAATGTCTCCCAATGCACACAGATAAAATCCTTCCCTCTCCAATGCCTTTATCTTTGCCATCTAGATTCCAGCTGGGCCTCAGTGCCAAACTATCTCATGGCAACACAGAGGTGTAACATGCACTGTGATCTACTCCCCCCTGTTACTTTCTTGAGACACAGGCCATTCAATTACACCCTTTATTGGAATTCAAAACCTGTAGCTATCTCTTTGGCAGCTGATGATAAAACCTTTGATAGTGCATACTGGCATTGGCAAAATACCAAAAGACCTACTGTACAAGCACAGAAAATTTGACCCACTTTTGTAATACTGCGAGGGTCAGAGTCTTACATTAAATCCAGTGGGAAAGTTTGGCACAAGCCCATTTGATCCATGATATTTAGTTTGAGTCCGATTTACTCAACTGCTATCATTGTCTAAGCTGTCCCTGCTGAATGATTCCCATCACTTTCTGCGTGAGAGAAAGTAGCAGCAGATCACAGAAGAATCTAGAAAATGTTGTTCTAATATTTTTTACATCACTCCTTTGCTGACAGCTATGACATTTAAGAGCAGAGAAGGATTGGTGAACGAGGATTCACAGCGCTCTTGGTTACCATCAGGGAGACAGTGGCATCGGCACACAGGGGGTGTGCATATTATTAAAGTACAAACAAATACACTCAAGCCCGATACACTTTCAACCTGAGACTACAGGAAAAGGGGCATTGTTTCCATCAGAGCAAACACTTCATATTATCACAGAGAAAAAAAACACAGTGCAGTTTGAGAGTTTGAGGGCAAACAAACAAGCCCTGCAAGAATTTGCACAGCTATTATTAAAAAAAAAACAACAAACAACAAACCTCCAAACAATGAAAGCAACAAAGAAAACCAAAACAAAACTTCACCCCAAACCCAAGCAATAAAAGGCCAGAAAAACACAAATTAAGGCTGCAGCTAATAGAGAATTATACAGGCACATGATAAAGTATGCAAGGCAACCCTAACTCTACCCTTTCAGTAACAATTTGAAAACCAGTCACAATAAAAGAGGAAAATTGTTAGAAATCAGGATAGGTAGGATTACTGTGAAAAATAATGCAAATCCCATAAAATATTAATGTAAAACTGGTACCCCAATGATCTCCATTCTCTCCTTTGTTTCTTATAAACAAACACTTCCAATTTGCTTGGTCTAAGGAGAGTTTTCAATTTGCGGTAGTAGTTTTTCTTAAAAATGTCAACCAGTGATCAATACTGCCTCCTACCCACATAACATTTAAACATGTACCTCAATTAGAATTGTAAATAAAAAATTATGATGTTTATGGAGACAGGTTTGATGTTCTTCACTGTCTCATGAAGCAGGCAAATACCACAATCTGAGGTCATCTCAGAAAATTATAACCTACATGTACAGTCAGCTGGGGCTGAAATGTAACTTGAGCTCACTGCTGCCATTAGAGAAAACACCGGAATGGAATGACAATAGTGTGTTGTACCACGAGTTCTGCCAATTCAGCTTGAAAGGGAGCACAGCTGAGTGTGGTGTTTAAGAAAATAAGAAGATACGAAGTTAGTAATTACAGAATGCAACATGTCATTTTGGAGGGGCTTAAGGGAAATTCCCTTCTTGATAAAGGGAAATTTACTGTTTCTATGGGTAAAATGCAGGATGAGCAAATGATTCACTAAAGATAATAATCGAAAAAGACGCCAGTGATACCTAATGTGCTATCAGATGGAGAAAAACAAAAATTTACCATGCAATAGGAGACTTCAACCTCAAAACAGGTCCCCTGTATCCTGAGGGCAGTCCCCAGGAGGCATGCAGAACTATACTGGGAGTTTTTTACTGACAGGTTCAGATAGTGACCCTGGCAGGAACAGTCAATGAAAGAAAACAGCAAGTAAAACCCTTGACTACTGCAATGCATGTGATGTGGGACTGACCCGAAGGACATCTGGCAGCTTCAGCTGGTGCAGGAGGTGGCTGCCTGCCACAGAGGATGAGTAAATGGACAAGAGCATATTGCACCTGCTCTTGGGCTCCTGCTGACTGCCAGTCTCATTCCAGGTGCAAGCTGAAGTGCTGGTTATTAACCATGAAGTCCTTGGTGATCTTGCAACTCGGCCACCTCAGAACGTCAAACACAGTAGCTCGATTTTCCTGTGATCGTTATGTAGGGTAAAACTACTGACCTAAATGAAATGTTCCTTGGTCACCAACCATCCCAAGTGCCCAGCATCCTCAGGGGCAGCCTTCTGGCTTGACACTACTGGTGGAGGTCTCTGGACACACTGCTCCACCTAACGGTCCGCCAGAACATGGACATCTTCCCAGCCAGCATCCTTCGGTGAGGCATCCTGGATCTGGCTCTTCTGTGACAGGAGTGATATCACAGACAGTGATTCCCTCAGGAATCTTCTCCGGAAAAATCAAACACTTTCTCATGAAAAATTCAGCATGAGCAACAGATCTATGGGTAAAGCAGATGGTGTTGAGTATGGACTATTTATTTAGAGTTAAGGCTCTGCTTTTCATTTAATGTTGTGACACCTGAATACTCCTGTGGTGGGTACCTTATAAATGTCTGCAACTATAAAAATCCACTGGGTAAGCTGGAGCAAAAATCTTTAGAAAAATGGAAAGAGCAGAAATACACTGCTGTGTCACAGTTTGCTGGGTAGAGGTCCAGGAGAGAGGCCATGACTCCAACATTCTGTTCCTGAGTGTGACCCTAAATGACATCGTAGGTGTCGTGTATCTCTGCCTGTTAATGGTAAGAGATGAAAAAACCCTGATTCTTACATAAAGACTGAGATTATTAAGTGACAAGTTACAAAGTATACTGCTAATATTACCACCATTAGCATTTGTGAATAACCAACTTTAACATGAAAAGATTTCCAACAACCCAAATCCCAGGTGTCAAAACAGCAAGTCATTTTACAGACAGAAGAGAACAACCATTGAGTCTTTCTCACTCTCAAAAGAGAAACAGCCATCAGGCTTGCAGAATATTCCCCACTTTTCCAAATCCTCTCCCCCTGTGAGGCAAGGTGAACTGCTGGCCAGTTATCTCTCCTTTGCCACTATGCTGAGGCTCTATATGGAACTTTTAAGTCCTGAATTCTAGTGGGAGCATAAGGTTCTATTCTGTCCTGCAGGTACAGTGACTGAAGATGGAACTTTTCATGGTTGCTTAACTAAAATATCCTAAAATAAAGTGTTAGGCTACCAAATTCACTAACTTCATCAAAATCTTCCAATGGTGGATCTTTAGTATTTGTTAACGAAAGGAACACTTAATAATTAATATTGGAGGGAAATTATTGAAGCATGTTGCTCTTGGCCAGCACTAATGCTACAGGACAATGTCAGCTTGGCAGAGGTCAGCAGTAACATTCCTACTTAAATTTGTCCTGACAAATTCTAGGCAGATTAAGGAAAACTCTCTCCTGGTGTTTTGTGGGTTTTTGTTTGCCTGGAGTATGCATGCTTACAGCAACTCTTGAACCTGTTGAACAATTTCAAGCTATTAGACAAAGGGTAGTAGCCTGCAAAATGAGAGGTTCTTTCACTTTTAAATGAAAACAGGCAGATCATTCAAGGTGAGAGACTATTTAAATGTCTTCATCAGCGGAAAATTTGTAGTATGGGCTCAGTACTTATTAAAGATCAGGAAACCTCTACTCGCAGGAGGGCATTAGTAATCTTTCTGCTAAGAGAACTGCGTATTGTAAAGGGGTGGTAAGCTTGGTACTGCTGTGCTTCCCAAGATATAAGATGACAAATTCATTAAATGTCAAAATAACTGTTTATACATCAGAAATGGAGCAGACAGGGCACTAATAGGGCTCTTTGTGTGCCTTAGGTAAGCTGCTTTCTCTCCAAACCCCCGCCCTTTGAAGCTGAATTGCTCATGCTTGTCTGTGGGTCAGGAGATAGTACATCTAGAGGATGAAGAGCAAATCTTGGGGAAGCAAAGCAGAGCCAGGCAAAAGGCAGAGTCTCTGCCAGCAAGCTTTTTACACAGACCTCACATGCCTCTGCTGGAAAAGAGGAGAGAGCTTTGCATCTGGCCAGTGCAGCTGCCAAAGCCACCCCAAGAGTGATAGAGAAAAACATAGAGGAGGAATGCCAAGGGCAGCACAAACATCTCCGCCAGCACGAGAACGTGATGCCAAGCGAAGAGTGCGATTGCATGCCTCCACCTTGAAAATGGCATGCCTTTTTAATAAAGGAAATTTGGATGAAGGAACAACTTGCCTGGGCACATTTTTTACATGCTTTGAGACCATGTAAAAGGAATAAATGACCAAAACACTTGTGTCTGCACCTACAGCAAGCCCAGTGGTCGTGTGGAAGCTGCCAGCATAACTAAATGAAATGTGCATTGATGCCAACCACAATCCTCAACTGAGCAAAATATTGCAGAGCTTGGCAGCTGGGGTCTCTGATTGCCATTCAAACAGGTGGAGATGAGTACAAATGAGACCTTAGTATCTGGTGATCCCAGAGCCAAAGAATCAATGGATTGAAATGATAATGCCAGAGATTGCAGAAAACAGTAAAGAGAAAAAACCAGACAAGAGTGAAGCTAAACTAGGACATGACAATCCATCCACCTTGCTTCTCTCAACAACAAAATGGTAAAATCATAGTATATTTCCTATTTGTATTTAGGTCATGGGCTTTTAAGGCGTAAAAGCACATTAGTATTAGAATAGCTTCTAAAACAGATGAAGCACATGAACTCTGCAATTCACTGAAGATACAACATCAGTGTTGTCATGTCTCCATCTGTAAAAATCCAGAGTATTTCCCTGAAAAACAAGCCTCAGATGCCTTTGAGAAAATACCTCATCAATATCGAAGTACTCACAGAGCAGTTTGCTTGCAGGGAGGGAAAGGACTAAAGCTGGAAAATGAAACACTTGGGCTGCAGCCTTCCAGGATTTCTTCTAAAACAAAGGAATGTGGGAGGGGTTCAGAGTCCAGAAGGATTAGCAATAAATTAGACAACTTTACCTTCAGGTCTGCCATGACATCAGAGCCCAGGTTGGTGCTGAATGGAAGTCATGTCCATCTCCGGGCTGTTTGCTGGCAGAGCAGTTTAGCCAACGCATTTGTGGCACCAGTCCCATTCCTGGCTGTCACAATTGACGCTAATTAACACCCTTGCTGACAGCCTTGGGGGAAAAGGCTAGGGGCTGAATGGGCACAAAGACTGGATTGCTCTCTTCCTCCTCCAGCTTTTCTCCTTCAGGGGAGGAGTGAAGGCACATTGGCACACAGCTTGGCCTCCCAGGAAGGAGGCCAGGAACGCACCAAACTCCACTGCTGGAAATTTCTGGTCTACCTGGCTCTCTGCAAATCCACTCAAAAATAAGAGAAGAAACAGAAGGGACATTTTACAAATAGAGCCTAGAAATGACATTACAGAGCTAGCCATAATTTGTTTGTCAGCATTCAGCATACTCTCCACTAAAATTCAAAGAATAACCTAGACCCCAAAAGAATTATGGATAAGAAGTGTGGTTTATGTAATGTTATTTCTATTTCTTATGCATAGGAGCATCTTTCTTCTAACACCATGCTGGAAGTGTTAGGTTACCCTGTCAAATTTTTCAAGTCTGCCACTGAGAAGAAAAGACCAATGCTGTGATGAAACTGAGGAAATGTTCTTAGACATTTTTAATGCACCAGCTTTTTCAGAAGATAGTGACTTTGGTGTGTCATTGAATAAGGTCTTCACACTCTAAAAGCTGATATCTAGAGTGTAAAAGTCTAGAGCCCTTATACAAACAAAGAGTAACCCTGGAAGTTGGACCTTGTTTATATTAACTAGCAAATGACTGCTACCAAGTGAGAAGGCATACAAACAAATCTGCTAAACCGAGTAGTATTTCTGGGGTAAATCAATCTCTCATTTGGCTTTACTTCTATCAACTAGATTCGCTCCTTACAGAGCATTTAGGGAATCAAGACTAAACAGATGAAAAAAAAAACCCCCACACTTTTCATTGTATGCAATCCACTCCCTGGACAAATTTTTGGCTGTTTCCCCCATTGCAGCACCTTCATACGGCTCAGTAAGAAGTCAGACAAGTTTAAGAGGAGAAGAGAAAAAAAGTGCTTTATAAAAGGGAAACCTCTAAAAATAATTCACAAAGAAGAAACCAAAAAACCCATGAAAGATAGTATCAACAATACTTATCAAATCCTCCTTGAAGTGAGATCAATTGATTGCTGCAAGTTCCTCAAAAACAAAGCATTATCATTAGAGGAACAGTCTGGTAACAGCTAAGCTACTGCCTCATTTCCAGCACCAGTCCATATCAATCGTTTCCCAAGAGGAAAAATGCATTTGGCAATGGAGTGTCGTGTGCTGGGGCACTCCGTGTGTCGAGCCCTAATGCACGGACCGTGACAATTCTTCATGGCTTTCCTCCTAGGCTACAGGAAATACAGCATATAAAAGTGCAATATTCATTCAAATCAGGAAAGTGGGGGGAAAAAATTACTTAGAATCCTGTTTTGCCAGTTTTAAGGGGGAATACTGCTTCTGAACACTCAGGATCCACACACAACAGGCTATTACCATACAGGAGATGCAGCCTAAGAAAATACTGCAGAATACCCACTTATACACCAACACATCTCATGGCAGGCTGAAGCCTTAAATATTGCATGCAACTTTCAAGGCTTGCAGCCAAATTGCAGGGTAGCAATATGTGAATTCTTAGAAGGCTAGCGAGCTTGTAATTCTCGTATCATTTGTCCGTTCTGATTACTATCGGCCCCCTTAAAATGGAAAAAATATACTTTCAGGTAAAAAAAAAAATGGAGGACATGAACCCATGTTTCATTAACAGAAATATTAATAGCATTTCTGAATGGCTTCACATGTGAATGTCAACATCATTTTGTTTATCAAGTGCAGAAGTTCAACCTTCAAGCGATAAAGACTAAACAACTACTGAATATTGTTCAAAACATAAACCAGCAAATACTTAGATGCTTGCCTTTCCACGTGATGCACTATAATAACAGCTGTTATTTTGCTTTGTTAACAGCAGTTTTTCTCTCACTAAATTAAACAATACCAAAACGAATTCAAATTGAGCACGTTTTGGTGGTGCCCTGAGTTAAAAAGAATTTGGGAGAAACATGTCTGACAACTAGTAAGTTAATGAAGCATTTCTTCCCTCCACATAACAATGCATTTTAAGTTTTGAAGCCAGTTTTGAAGTCTGTGTTCCTCATGCTTTGGTTCACACCATGGAGCAATCCTGGAGCACACAGAATGGGTTCCCCTTGGATGAAATGAAATTAGGTGTGCTCCAAGTGCTCCAGCCACCAACAGGAGCAGACTGGAAGCTGATCCAACATAAAAACCTCAGGAATGTGTAGAATAGGTATGATATGTCTTCAGTGCCAAATGTTCTGCTCCAAAAATCCACTTCTGTCAGTCCGTACAATTTGCTAATCTAAACACAGCTTGAGCAACAGGAGCTGGGATTAGATCCGAGTATTTATCTCAATTGTCTCCACTCCAGAGCTTCTTTGCATGATGAAAGTAAATGTTTGCAGATATTTTAGTTGCATGGGGCAAAGAGGAATGAACATTTTGGTACTTTTCACTTCTTGTTGCAGTGACATAAGTAGTGGCTGATGGGAAATAAAACAAATACTGCAGATTGTTTTGATTCCTGTCAAGGCTGTTATTACACTGCTTACATATGACTTTTTTTTTAAAAAAAAAAAAAACCAACACTTTGCAAAATACCATGTCTGCTGCTTCACATTCCTGTTGTCAAATAGTCCAGACTATCTCAACATTCTCCCTGTCACATTTAAGAGTATGGCAGAGCATGGATTAAAATGATTTTCTGGGTTTCTGAGCTGAGAAAAAACATGGATCCCCACAGTGAATGCTCTCATTCTTTGGGAGCATCTCGAATCCTTGAATCCCAGTTGCTCTTCATACTCACTCTAAGGATGCGCCAAAAAAAAAAAAAATCAGCTTTTTTATTGCATTTGCAATAGAAAAGGGCTCTATGTGTAACTTTTAAAGTAAGTCTCTCAGGCACAGTGACATTCAGTACCTTCCTTTAATTGTTTCGAATCTGAAAGTTAAATTCTATTACCTCCATCACAACTTGAATATGAACTCCTAAGGAACGCTCTTATTTGTCAAGTTGGCTGAGCGAGGAGAGCACTATCCTTACAGGGATTTCAAATCAATCCTACTCCAGGAGGTAACTGCCACTACTAATAAGGATTTTGTTTGCAATTTGCTGTACGTTTCCTCAGGATGTCACTTTGCTCATCAAGCAAGCCTGCAGGCACTCACTTCACTCCAAATAATATAAAGCCATTAAATTCTTCCCCTTGTTAGGGGGAAACACAAACTTCCAACCACACAAACAGAAAGGTAAGTGGCAAAGTAACCTTCAACTCCATGCAGCCTATTTTTCTTCCATGTTATTCGTTTAGCAATGCAAGTTCCCCACTTCTAGTTTGATCTTTAACTTCTGTGAGACACTGTCACTGTTCCACATCTAAAATATGAGTAATCTGGTTTGTCTTAGAAGCAGGTCTACTCTGTTTGCTCTTTATTCTGCATGCTTCCAACAGCTTTTTTCTTTTCTGGGACATTGCAACGTAGCCCAAAAACTTCTAGGGGTAGTTCATCACAGTGGACACTTTGTTCAATGTGGAAGAGGAGGGAAGCACAACAGAAATGTCATTTTTTGGTAGACTGCTCAATGCTATGCCTGATACAGCCATTTTTGGGTTTATAAGTATCTTCTCATTTGTCCATGTAGCACTATTAACTTCACAGTAACTTCAGCAGACAAATTATTATGCTTTACACCTGTGTTCTCTTGTCTATGTCTTTCTTAATTAACACAGCATGAAATATTTTTACTAGTTTACATGGTTTAATTGGTCAACTAAAATCAGGAAAAAATGCACTGAATGTTTGAGAGCTGACTTGTGAGCTCTGGTCTTGTGTTGGAACTACACAGACTCTATTCTAAAACTTCACATATTCTATTAAGCTCTGACTGTTACCGCTTCTCCTTTGTAGCTTTTCTAACTGTACTGCTCCTCACTAGCATAAAACTCCACTTTCATCACACCCTGGTAATACTCAGGTATGTTTATCTCCTCTGACTAAAGGGCAGATCTTCCCAGAAATCTATCTCTGATGCTCTGCCTGTTTCGACAACATCTGAGTATTATATAGAGATTCAGAGCAAAACAAAGCTGTAAATTATTTACCTAAACCCAGGCAAGCAATGATTTCATCCCTCCTTAGTAAGAAAGTTCACATAATTTCAGCTGGCCTGGGAGAACACCAGTCCAGGCCCTTTCCCCATCCAGTGCAGTTAATATTCCTGTAAATACTGGGCTTTAAAGTCCATATCATGCTGTACATCCTTTGCCTGTTGCCATGGGATTCTGGTCCTGATTATGAGAGACACACAAAGTATCATTTGACAGTTCTTTGCTGTAAATAGGTTCTTGCTTGTAAATTGATCTCTTATTTTTTGTGTACATGGGGACGAAACTTCCATTAAAGCCTTTGAGTGTAGCTCCCTCATGGGTGTAGACACAAACACGTACATGCACGAAAGGCTTGCTCTACAAAAGGTAAATTACACAGGAGTAAAAATGTAATTTGGAACTTGTCTGTTTTAAAAAGCAAACACACACATGCTGTCAGTAGGCCCAGAGCCTACCTCCAAAATGCTTATCACGTCACCTCCCTGCCTCACTTTTGACGACCTAAACAGAGTTTGAAGTCATATAATTTAAAGCATTTTCTCAAATCACCATACTTCAGTGCCTTTTCTTTGTAAGTGGATACCAGAATGGCACATGTTGAGGTATAAAGTAGTTTGAGATATAGTTTTGACCTTCTGATCCACTCGAGGTCCCTGTGTATATTCTGTGTACTCCAAAAAACTAATAATAATTGGTTTCAGTATATACCTTTCCAGGCTTCATCCAACTTAATTACTAGACAAACACAACCCCAAATTCTTTCAGTCAATATTGTTTCATTAAACAGGCTTCAGCTGCATTCCTGGCTTTAAGAAGCAGAAATCTAAGTGGTTTTCTATATTGAAATGCATATTGTGTGACTGGATCCAACCCACTCTATGACTAACCTCTCCACATCTTTCTTTGCCACTCAACAGTGATGTTTTAATCACCAACAAATCATCATTAGAAATCGCATTGGACTCACTACCGTGAAAAGAAACCCATTAAAAAGAGCCTTCTTCAAGTGAGGTCCCCCCATGATGAGTGATTTGTGAGACATGTCAGTTGGCTGATCTTTAACCTATTGAACACATTCTGTATTTTTAAAAAGCTGTAAGGTAGGAAATCAAACACCTTAAAAAGATTACGCAGCTAACTTTATCAACCAAATCTACAACATACTCGAAGGCCAAAATGAATTGTTTGACAAATCCTCTTCCTCATGAAAAGCTGGCTGCCTTTCACTCGTGTTTAACTTTTGCTAACTAAACCTCCATCAGTCTTTTAATTAGTTTCCTGGGGGTTGTTGTCAAAATACCAGTCTGTGCTACCCTGAGTCATGAGCTGCCTTTTTGAGTATTGGCACAACGAAGTTTCACCCCCCATGTTCCAAGACGTGGTCATTTACAATAGCTTTCCGTCTGAGGTGGTTCCTACTCTTCTGGGACTCTTGTACTAGAGGTGTCTGTCTCAGCCTCCTGATTTAGGAGTGTTTATCCCTAACAACATCCTCTTCAGTTATTACTGGATTTAGAAGCATTTCAGCCCAAGGTGATATCGTTGTTATGAACTAAAACCTATAGAGTTGCAGTTTATGTAAAATAGAAGACATCTCATCAAATACACTAAACTAGAACTTTTAGTTTTGCCCACATGGATTTTTTCTTCATGTCTTTTTTTTTTAACTTTTTTTCCTCTTTCTTCTATTTAGACTTGAAAGCTATTTATGCTCCCTATTCCCATTAAGGCTAAACATTTGCTAATAATTTAAAACGCTTTCTTCATTGTATCACTGAACCAGAATGGATTTTTAGCTAAATTTGTTTTCTTTCATATCAAGGCATGTGGCTTTGGAGATATACAAGTTTTCTTAATAATAATTTAAAAAAAAGTAAATACCACAGAAAAAGAACAGAAAAATGTTTTCTGTTGAAATATTTGCTAAGAAATTTCTACAGCTGTAGGAATTTAGTCCTTCTCAAGCACACCATAGTACCAGGTTGCAATCGCCTTCTCTTCACCCTTAATGAATATAAATTTGTTGTGATCCTTGGGCCAGTGGTAACTTGTATTTATTGCTGTATTTATCCATCATCATATGGTTCAAAATACAGTTATGCAGCAGTGGCTGCAGCATTTTTAACTAAAAAAAAAAACAAAGCATGAACTTTAGAAACTCAGTTCAAGCTCCATTTGCACTAGTGGCAGATCCTACAGAAAAACATCACAGTTCTACTTGATTTCAGATGACTGATCAACCTCATTGTCTTTCAGAGTACCTCAGCTATCTCTACCACCTATTTTTGTGAGCAGTGCATTGCTACATCTAATTTATTCTTTAGTTTTCCTGATATTCTCAAACACTCTGCATTTTTGACTGCTTTTGTGCTCTGAGCAGACATTGGAAGTGATTCTAGGACTTCACTCCTGAGGGGTAAAAGCCCCTCAGTCAATATTACTGCTCTGAAATTTGGGGCATTGCATCCCTTTATCTTAAGGAACTTTAAGCTTCTCTATAATGAAATATAATCCTGGAAGCAATGACATGCTTTATGGATTTCACTGTCCAAGGTAAGTCCATCACAGCTGAATATCACTCTTGCCAGCCACATTTTAAGGAAATCAGGAATATGCAAGTATTCTGGCTCTGGATCCTTAATGGACCATCTGCCCGAGCTGCCTGCCCAAGTCCTGGCCAGAACAAAAGTTCAGCTGTGTCCATCTTCTCTGTGTTTCTCAGCAATGTCACAACAGCACAGGACAGTTTTGGTTACAACAAGAGTAATAAAAAAAAAGGCATATTATTGTCAGCACCACAAAGGTATTTGTCACTGACCTCTACGGCATCTGCACCTGCATCTGAACCGGGCTGTGTCTGTGCTCCAGTGAGGGATTTTTCTGAAGGTAATATCAGCATGGACACTGTGTTTCTTTCTGGAACTGATCATCCATGAACCATGGACACAGCTAAAATACAGGAGAAGATGTTCTGGCTTTAACAGCCACTGATCTGTGAACCACTAAGCTGCATCAGGCAACACAAGGGTATCACTTAAAGTTTCACTGCAGATTTCCAAAGTCATTCAGCTGTTTGCTGGGTGAGGTTCGAAGCTACATTGATGAGCTGTGCAACCTAATGCCCAGCTTTTCGACTGTTCATATAGATAAGTCCATATTGATGCTGTTCATATAAACTAGGGCTCTGTTTTGCATTTAACTTGGCAAATAAGGAAAGACCTAAATACACAAATATACAAAATTTTAATCTAAAGTGTCTCCTTTGATGTTGATAATAAAGTTTGCAATAAATAAGAGATAAAATATGTAAATATTTGAACAAAAATATAATTAAAAGAAATGAGAGAAACTCCTGTTTTCACAGCTGGTCATTGGTGCTAATTGCCAGCCTCACATTTCATCTTCAGGCCTCAGTTGACAAAGGTAGCCATGACATGCTTTCTGTCAAGAAGCCGTTCATTTGTATAAAGATACATAACCACCACTCCCCTCTCCCAAAATTGCAAATTCAGTTAGCGGATTTTGCAAGACATACCAGTGCTGCAGCTGCACTGATTCTCATATAAGGGATCTGCTTCACTTGGGATACCCGCAAAAGCTTTTTATTATTTGCTGGAATATTTTCCCTAATATCACCTGCTATTGTTTTTCTCACTCCTCGCTTTCAAATGCAAACTCGAAAACTCTCAACCTCCCACCAAGTCCATTCACCAGCAGCAATAACTCTGGTAGAATGGAAGTTATGGGAATGTTGCTCCTTTACTAACAATAATTTAGTTATAAAAGCCATCTTGGTATCCTCACTCTGGGCATGAAGCACCAGGTGGGCGGGGAGCTGGGGGGGCTTCTCCACCCCAGCCCCTGGTATATCTCAACCTTGGTGTTGAGAAACTGTCTTCTCCTGGGATAAGAGGCTAATTTATCATCTTTATAATGATGCGTGTTTCTTGTTTCATCCAGCTGCCTTCTTTGGAAGAATTGGACAGCTAAAGAGATTTAAATAGATTATATCCTAATTAATAATTAACATTTAAAGCAGATATACAAAATGGCTCATAGCCAAGTGGGAAATAAACCCCTTTTCTTACAGCTACAATTAATTTCTTCTAGAGATGAAGTGATAAGAAGTACAAGAAAATATTTAGAAACATTTATCTGCACATTGAAATAGAAGTATTATGACCTGAAAAATGTATCGAAAGCTTCCTGACATCTGGTCTTCCATGATAATATTCTTCCATGGTACTCAAACAAAATGCTGAGTAGCAAATATACCACAAAGCTCTGCTCCTATCCCAAGAAATTTGCTTTTTCCCACTCTACTCTTTTTTATCTTATTCTTACCCTTTGTCTAAAAATAAATAAAATATATGAAATTAAGCCAGTATAGAAAAAAAAAATCACAGGATTCAGGGGGGAAATACTTACATCTCTACTTATTCTCAGCAAAGTCTGGGAAAAAAGTGAGATTCAACATCGATAAGCATTACAGACCCTATTACAGCAAGGGTTGCAAGACTACTTTGCTGCCACTTTTAAACTCTGGGCTGCTGGGCTGTGAACACAGAAAAGGATATTCCATGGTATTTGAAGACAAGCTTGAAAACATGCATTATATATATATTTTTTTTAATAGCAAATAAAGCATTCTTTCCCCTCTAACTCCAGCAATGCATTTCAGTACTACTAAATTCAGTCCTTACATTTGCATTTACTCAACCCCTTCCTCTCCAAAGAGCCTTTCCTCTTCCCTCAAAACCACAGCTGCTTTAGTCTCAAGGCCCAGAACACGAATGTATTTCACCACTGACAGCAGGAGCAGAAGCCAAGTGGCCAAAGCAAGCCCTGCTGACTAATTCTCGTGGCTGATGTCACTCGTTCTGCCTCAGATCTCCACAGATGGCATTTCCTCTGTCCTGCACGTTTCATAAACAGTAGGTGTAGATGGTATCCCATCCTCCACCCTGACTCTTGACACATAGCGGGGCCTGAGAAACCTGATCTAGTTAGCAGCTTGCATCCCTGCACATGGCAGGGGGCTGAAAGTAGAGGATTTGTAAAATCCTTCCTAATGCAAGCCTTTCTGTGATTCCGTGATGGAGCATTTCGGGTGGAAAAACCACGGGGGATTCAGTCAGAGCCTCCTTCTGTCAGGTGCAGCAAAACAAGTATCATGAATCTTGTTGCACCCCGAGCACCTGTGACACTCCTGACAAGGCCTTGCCAGCTCCATGTGGTCATTGCTCCAAGCGCGTTCCTCCCTGAGTGTCCCCTCACTCCACAAGTGTCGTCACCATCGCTGCTCTCATTTTGTCTGGCCTTTTCCTCCCTCCCTACAGCTGCCTTGTCTACTCAGGTTGGAAGACTCGCAGGCTGGAACCAACAGGTCTTCTCCAGATGGAGACTGCACCTATAAAAGTGGAAGATCTACCCGCTGATGGATCCTTTGGTGCCACTGTAATAACCTGGGTAATTATAAATTGTTACCTTGAGCCAAAGCGGCCAAGATGCTTCAAATGGAAGCTGACAGCATCATCTTCGAATATGTGAACATTAAAAGAAAGGAAACAGACCTTATTTTTTAAGGCTGTGCTAGGAAAAAAACTCTTGCAGAAAGTGAATAATAAATATACTTCATGCAATAGTAATGTCTGTGGGGGGAGGTAAGAAATTGCTATAAAACATAGTATTCTAACTACTACAGATGTTGCTGCTAAAATTTACAGCTTTCTCTGCATGCTTATCTCTCCTTACCAGTTTCTGCACGTTGAATCACATTCAAACATAGGCCACTTTAAGCCATCTTTTTATTATTTTAACCTTTTTTTTTAGCTACAATTAATTTCTTCTGTGCTATTTTGTAATGTTAAATAGATTCAAGACCTGTATTTACAAACCACATACAATCCTATTTTGGCACATGTAAATTACATGCAAATACATTCTAAATTAGTTTGTTTATCACTCCAGAATTGTAATCCAAAGGTTTTGTTTTTTAAATTTAGTTTTTATTCTGACATGTTTACAAATGAGTTTGACTCTGGAAAATAACTTAATAAACTCAGGGCTAGCTATGCAATTAGAGGAGGCATCTGGGAACCATAAAACCTGAAAAACAATATTTACATCTTTTGTACATCCAAGATTCCACTTTTTTTTTTCCTCCCTCAAATCCATCATTTTAAAATATTGTAGTTATTTTCATACGAGGACAAACAACAAGAACTCATTTTTATAACCAATGACCCCTCTCTCCAATGAGCAATTCATGGGGTAGCATTGGATAAAATGCACAAAGTAGAAGATTTCATTATAAAAAAGAGAAAATGAAAAATAACTGAATTAACATTGATCATGACTTTTCAACAGCATTTCTTATTATTACGGCCAGGCAAAGTCTCCTGTGGGCAGTAAAGCTTTCCCATGTATTATTAGCCCTCTACAGAAAGCTATGAAAAGACACAAATCTGTTTTGTCAGAGGACAGAAGAGCATTTAGTTATAAGAGAAAGTATGGTCATAATCCATTGTGGGGTTAAAGGTGAAGAAAACAGAACTATAACACCAGGCCTTAAGAGAGTAATACTCCTGCAGTTAATTCCTGAACACCGCGGCTGAGCCGCCCGGCTTGTGGGGGGAATACATTCCCAGGGCAACCTGACATCCGTACGGTTTATATTTATTAGCAGCAGCACTGTTATATACCATCTCTGCCGGTGCTGGGCACAGACACACACAGCACCACGGCTCCTGCTTCCAGGAGTGTTTGTTGAGATGCCACAAGTGGCCACGTATCAGGTGGGAAAGCCAGCGTTATGGCAGAGGTGGCCCCTGTGCCTGGGGGCAGGAGGGCAGAGGGATGGGAACGCCTTGCTTGGCTGTGCTGCTGCAGGTGGTCCAGCCCAGAGCCCAGAGCAGCTGCCCCAGGTACCCAAACCAGACCGTTTAGGAAAGTTTTCCAGTATGTAGAAAGCTATGTGAGTGCTTGGGCAGCAAAACTCAAGCCCCCCGCTGGAATGAGGGGGTTCACTTCAGGATCACATGAAGTTGCTCTTGCTGACAGGTTTGTTCAACCTTTGTCAACGATTAGGGGTTTGGTCCAAGTCAGCAGCCACTGAAGTGCTCTGGATAAGATCCCCACAAGCAAATGTGCAGCAGGTCTAAGTGAGGATTTACATCCTGCCCTACACCCTCACAGTCCCTGGAAGGAACGGCTGGGACGCAGGTTCAGCACAGGGGATGGCAGCAGCACGGCAGGATTTTGCATTGCTCTCAGGCTCCCAGAAGGATGGGCAGGAAAATCAGTGTCTCTACAGAAAATCCTTCCTTCCTTCTGGTAGTCCACAGAGGATAAGGACAAGGGATGCAGCTGTGTAACAGGGCAGGTAATATAATAAAGCGTCAAGAATAATGCAATCTCCTGCCATCTCCCAGGTATTTTGATCACACTTACTTTCATTTTGATTTGTATGGCCCAGCAAATACAACTTTCTGGTTTATGTTGCCCTCCTCAGGCCCCACTGCAGACCTTATCCCTCGCTGCCTCGTGCCCCTTCCCCTCCCCAGCCTTGCTCCTCTGGCAGCACTCTCTGTCCTGGCACTCACAGCCTCTGCACAGCCCAGTGCAGGGTCTTGTGCAGACACCACAGCACCTGCAACACCAGGAGCAGACCATGGTGTTAAAACAGTACTTCACCTTCCTTTAACCTGCTTTTTAAGGACACTGCAGTGATACTACTGCCTAACAGTGCTCACGTTATCTCATTTAGCAGCATCTCAAATAACTCCCTCCAATACTGCACTGAGCTGTGTGATGAACAAGTCACTTTTCCACCACGGGTTATGCTGAACTTTCAGGCTGAATTCACAAAACCATCACACCTTCCCCATTCAAATCTCTACTAAAAATTCCTTTGTTACAAGCTCAAAAATAATAATAGAGGCTCTAGGTTATCCTTTCTTATGGGATTCCCTGTGACCTTGGCTAACTGCTTTAACAGAAGATGTTCTGCATACCAGAAAAATGAGCCCACTGGCAATTCTTAGAAACAAATGAGCTGAGAAAAAGTCCTTTGTGCAGTTCCAGCTCCTGTATTGCTCAGTCCCACTTGTTGTAGCTGTATAATCATCACTGTTTTGTGGTTTTCTGTTACAGGAACAAGAGTCTAAAAGGTAACAAAGACAGTAGTGGGCAGCTTCTCAAAAATAAAATGCAGTTCTACAAAAATAATCTTTTATTTTTGACATTCTGTTTCCATGTTTCCTGCCCATTGCCCCTTGCTTTGTCTACTTAAGTTGCCAAATATTGAGGGGCAGCTTGGTGTCACACTGCATCCAGCACGATGACACCCCTGTGGACTGGGATACGTGGATGCTGCTAAAATAGAAACGAAGCACAATTACCTGCATGGTAAAAAAGGTTAAAAAAAAAGGTCACAAGACAAGATTTAGGTCCAGGTGCAATGGAATGACAGCGCCCTAAAGCCAGTGAAGAAAAGGACTCAGGGCTTATCTGTCTCTGGCACAGCACCCAGGTAACGGGGCTTGTTGGCATCTGGACCCACACTGGTGAGTCTGCTGTGAGCAGCTCAGCTCTGCACTTCAGGTCTCTGCTGGCTTATGCATTTCTGCACTGTGTTCCATTTTGTAGTGCCAATATAACCCTCTGCTGTCTTCTAGATATTTAATACAATGATTTTCACTAAGTCTTGTTCAGGTCTCTGAGAAAAAAAAAAAAATCTTAAATGAAGAGGCTGTTTCCATACAGGTGACCTTGAAAATTAAAATTTCATTAAAAGGGAAGAATGCTTTCCATTCTTTCTAAAAACAGCTGATACTCAAGAAAAGGGGGGGAGGGGGTTTAATGAGGAAAAAAAGTTACTATTTTAAGTTTTCCCTGAGCTTATGCAAAAAGAGAAGGAGCACAATACACCTGTGCACAGAATTGCTCATTTTCACTCCCTCTAAATGAGCGAGATGCTCATTCTGCACATTGTGAAGTAAAACAGAAAGCCTCATGTGCAAACATTTACAGCATAAAAAGCGTCGTCACCTGGGATACTTGCTGCCTCTGAAAATTCTGATCAAAGATAAAAACCAAGACAACTCATTGTAATCAATTATGCACAGATAGTCCTCAGCCTATGTGCGATTCATAAAAATAACACTAAAAACATAACGTGGATTTACATGCAGAAATGAAATATGGACATGGCCAGAACACTAATCTCCTGATTGCTATCTCAAATTGACGATCCCAGCACTTTAAGCGAGTCTCTGGCTAAATACAGCTTCCTTGGAGAAATTTCCAGCAGCCCTTAAGCAGCTCCCGCTTACACAAGAGGAGCTGCAGAGCCACAGCCCAGGACCGTGTGAGGGTGACTCGGGGAGCCAGCACTGCAACAACCTTGGATGCAGGTTTTACCTCTGTGTTAGGCAGAGATGATGAACCCCCCCCACGCTTCCCGAGAGCCTTTGCAAAGAAAGCAATTACTGACTTGTTTTAACAGAAGGACAACACGTGGTGGTAAAACATAAGTGATGTGCAGCTGGGGTTCCCCTATACATACACCAACCCCCTACACATGTACCAACCACACGTAGACCCCCCTCCTATACACAGATCAACCAGAGGCAAAAGGCAGAGATCACCCTCCCACACCAGCCCCTAAATTCAAAAGTGAAGTGGAGGATGTATGCAGGTTTCAGGCATGTATGAACATGCTGTGCTCGTCGTCCTCGCAAATACCAAATTCACACTTCGAGGTCTTTTCTGTGTCTTTTTCACTCACCCTTATAACAGGCTAGTCGAGGAATTCACATGGCGATGTCAATCCTCTCCTCAACTTTACACCCCTCGGAAACCCGTAAAATATTTATATTTCCAAGTGAGGATTTATTCCTGCTTTGCTGTAGCTGACATCCTTTCGTCACAGGTCTCACACATTTTTACCTAGGTGAGCCCCAAAGAGTACGCAGTGACTTAATGAGCAGATCAATTACTGTTCATAAGAAAAGATACTGTCTCTTTAAAGGTTATTTGAAGGTTGATTGCTATCTTATTGCTTATATCCTGCAAATCTATTCAGCCTTATGAATGAATTTGACCTTTTTATACTTACTGGGGGAAAAAAAAAACAGAACAGAAGTTAATTTAGAGCTCTATAATACAACACTTTTTCCCAGAGAAATGAAAGGGCATTCAAATCGATACCTGCACAATAACACTCTGATGAATGTTTGCACCCAATTTTCTCATTTTGCTAACTTGAGATTGGGCATTTTGAATAGTTCTCAAAGAACATATTCTTTATGTGCTGTGAAGTATGTGGTATTGTGTCCAAACAATGCTAGAGGATAATCATTATAGGAGTGTCACTGGGCCTGAAAAGGTCAGTTAGTTAGAAATGTCAGCTTTCAATGCAACTATGCCGGACCTTCCTATGTAAGGATCCAATTAAAGGGACATGCCAAGGTGCATGGAAACACCATGGTGACCCAGAATAATAATAAGGGATTGTGGAAAAGCTTGATATTTTTCTTCAAAAGTAATGGATTAGCCTTTAGAATATCTTCTCTGCAGTCTTACTTTGACTTCGCAAATATCACTTATTCTACATGTATCCAAAAAAAGGTCATTTTTTTAAAAATGCAAAGGTGGGGATGAAACAGCCTCACTGAAAGTAAATATTTTACAACTAAATGGGTACAAAATTCTGGTTTCATTCCTGAATCAAAAAAGTGTCATTTTAATAGAACTCAAAAGTGTGATATTTGAGATAGAGGTGGGTGATGTTTGGGGAGCCAGACTGGGATAGGTCAGGGGACAGGCAGAAAGATCAAGGAGGACTTATTCTCTTGGGACATATAAATGAAGGGAAAAGACAGTAGGAACAGCAGCACCGTTCCGTGAGTAGGAGGCATCTCTGCAGTTATTATCTGTCAAATGGAAAGGTATAAGTACAAATTAGGAAGGTACTGATCTGCATGAAGGAGTAATTACAAGCAACAATATTACTTCTCCTTATCACAGCAAATGGAAATTCTTACAGCTCTTCAGATTCAGTAAAGATGAGAAATTGGATACAGTAAAATTTCCTAATTAGCCTCAGGACAGCTGAAGCCATTTTAATGGCACAAAAAAAAAAAAAAAAAAAAAAANAAAAAAAAAAAAAAAGTCCATATATTCTCTCTGCTCTCTGTTAGTACATCATCTTATACTAAAGTTTCACCAAGTCTGGGACAAACTTCTTCCTGTAGCTTTATGGTTCAGCTAAGACAGACAGCAGGGGAATTTCACTTTGAGCTGAGACTCTAGCGTTTATATTTTATTCGTGTGGTAGAGAAATTCTTGTACAGTGGGTTCAGACAAACCATTTGGGGTCTATTGCCTTGCTGAGAAACGAGGTTCTGACTTCCCCAGTTATCTTACAGTATTTTGGGCAAATGGGTGGATTAACACCCAGTGTCTTAGTGATATGGGAAATAATTTCACCTCTATCTATCACTGAGCATTAAAAGACTCAGTTATTACAGGAATGATAAGTAATTTCTTTTCTCCACCACCTTTCCAAGTAAACTAGTATGTGAAGCATCCCTAACAAACATGAACAGTAGTTATGTAAGGCTCTTTAAAAACTTCCATGCTATCCTTTGACACATACTTAGACCAAAATCAATGTACTATTAATTAATAAGGGCCAGCAAAAAAACCTGAGTTTTGGCCGCAAACAACTTTCTGTCACATTTTATTAGTCACTATCATTTCTACTAATACCTGTCTTATAGCTTCCTGACTCTGAGTTCATATTATTTTCATGCTTCAATTAGAAAGAAGTTGATAGCCAGACTATCCAGGAAGGTAATGGAAAAGTCTTGTAGCGGGGCTTAGTGGTGGAATTTATAGTTAAATGAAACTTTGAAATATACTATAAAACTTCTCCTGCCTTTACGTAGCTTTACTTGGGGTCTCATAAGCAGTAATATGTAGAAATGCAAAACTTAATCAGCTAAAAAATATAGCAAATCCCACATATCACTTTATGCAATGCCAGGAGAGCAGAAATATATTTTCCTAACCAGAGGAAATTAACTAGGCAACAGCCCTATATCTATAATTTAAAGCAGTAAAATATGTATGGCAGAAGCTAAAGCCACCTTAAAAGAATTCAGGGTAGCAGTATATCACAAATTAATGAAATGGAGACATTTTTAGAGCATGCAGCACTGATGATATTAAAGGGGGGAGAATATTTCACCACATAGATCAGACTGATAAATACTTTTAAAATCAAGCTTTTTTCCCTGTTTAAAAGTGTAAGAGCTTGAATATTAGGGGGAAGCACACACGAGTCATTAACATGTCTTATCAAACCTCAACAGAGATCAGGAATATCTTATTCTGTCCCTGCATGTAAACCTCTGATGTGGTTTACACATCAGGAAAATCTGAGTAAATCAAAAGGCAGGAACTATGGAGTCAGAGCTTACTTTATTTCACCCAAAACAAAGCCGAAAGAAACTTAAAAAAATTGCTTTGTATTCCACGCTGTAGCCAAGCAGGGCACTACGGAATATTCAACTACCCCAGGTTTTTTAAATGCAATCAATTTACTGCTGCCAAATGTAGTAGGTTTATATACATCTGGGAAACATGCACCTACGGTGCTGATGAATTTCTCCTGACATTGCACTGATTTCAAGAGAATGTTATTTTAAATTGGCAGTAGAGAAACTGGTAGAGAAGGATAAAGCCCTGAGGACGGCTGAATCAAAGAGAATTTCAAAAGAATTTTCCTGATGGTTCTTGGATAATATCACATGTTAGCTATTTTCAAAGCCAATAGTTTCCAACACACTTCCATTTATGGTATCAATAATTAAAAAATACTTCAGTGGGAGAGGAACTTACCTTACTGAGAGGAGAAATTGGAAAGCTGTATTATTATCATAAACACGAGAGATGCAAAAACCTTTGTCTCCATGGAAAAGCTATGGAAACAGGGATATCTTATTTGCAACTATTGACCAGTTACCAAAAAATGTGACGTGATTGTATGTGCATGTTCGAAGTGCTACTAGAACATGATCATGCAGAAACTAAGGGCAGATCCTCATCTTCTTTGTGCATCAAGGCCAAATTAAACCACCTGAAGCTTTGCTCCTAAACCCCAAAGACAATTAGAATAGCATTAAGGAAATGTTTTGGATCAAATTCAGAGGTAAAACTAAGTTTAAAGAAAATCTAAATTACCAAAACTTAAATCTCATTATGCCCCACTCCCTGTCAGCACGTCCCTGCCAGCTCCTAATGAATTTTTAACGCCTTTCCCCCACCCCACTGCGCACATCAGCGCTGACTCCGGCACCCTGAACTGTGCCGGCGCTGCAGTCTAATTGTACCTCACATGTCAAGGGGCAAGAAGAAAGGAGTGTGGCGAGAGCATTGACAAATTTAACTTAACATTCCTCCAGCTACTCAGCAGTAAGGCAGAGCAGTGCACTCCCCTCCGCATTTTACAGGGGTGTCAGTTACTTCAAAGGAATATATCTGAGCACGAGGGAGTCTGGCTCGCTCCCAGCTTATGCATCATTTGTGTCTGGCTGTTTCTGGAGATCCAAAGCAAAGCAAAGACTTCCTCCAGTTTGGGGCACGGTGTGGAACTTCCTGTAGCTGTTCTCTTAGGGGTGCTGGAAGAGGTCAGTGCTGCATGTTGCATACAAACCGTGTAGTTGGAGCTGCATCTGTACTTCTTCCTTTTTCTCCCTCCCGCTCCCCCATTTTTTCCAGACTTCTCTCAGTCCAGATTACAGATTAATGATCTATGCCTGTTCAGTTAACATATAAATGTGCTTTTAAGTCCAGCACCTGTTCAGCAAGGTTTCACAAGGCCATACACTCATTGATCAGGGTTTGGAAATCATCTGGAGCAAGGCAGGAGGCAGTGGTGGGTCACCCTCACAGTGTGGGTTCAGCACAGCATGGGAGGAGGGAAATTCAGGGAACAAGGAATGGGCACTGCTTCTGACCCATCACTGATACCTGGGGAATAGTGCAACAGCCATGCCCATGGGGAACAGTCTGACTGCCATGAGATGAAATAGGGTTTCTGTAATCCCACAAACTCACTTTTGAATGTTTTGGCACCTGTGTCTCAACACTCCTTAATTGACATTAAAGGCATTATTTTATCTTGCAATTAGTCTCCTTAACTAGCTGATCAATTTTTGGAAATAGTTTTAGTGGCACATGGAGAAGAGCTGTTGTAATACTTGCAAGGAATCACCATCAATTCTTGACTAAACATAAGAAATCTGGTTCAAGAGTTTCACACACACACACACACCAAAGAAAGATGATATTCATCATGACAGAGGCGCAAATCACAGAGGTCACCTTTGCTTTTGAAGTCCCCTGTCTTTTCTTACAATCAAGCAATAGTGTTTTGGTAGCCAACACTGCTTGTGAGACACAGAGGCCTTTCCCACTCTAAGTAAGGCTGAGTGACCTCCACCAGGAGCAAAGGCTGCCTGCCTGCGGCAAGGTGGAGAACAGAAGCAAGCCCCAGAGGATTAACAGGTGTAACCAAATAGCCCAGTGCCTCATTTGAATCAGTAAATTAAGGGATGACAGCGATTGTGGCTGATCTCAGCCATCATAACCGATATCAAGACTTTGTAAAAGCAGACTGTCAGTGTCAGATCTTAGAGCTAGGACTCAAAGAATGAAATATTTTAAAGTAGCAGTCTCCAAAGACAGATAAAAGCCCTAAGGCTATGATTTATTTTATTTTATTTTTGTATTTGTAGGGCTGAAACTAGACCCTTTAATCCACAGGCTGACATTTTCCAATCCTACTAGGAATTAAGTGCCTAACTTTTTCAGCCTCTTTGAAAAATCTCAGCTTTAGGCTCTTTGGTAAGTTGGGCCTGATCCGGCACCAAGCTTCTTTTGAAAATGCCTTTGTTGAAAGCAAAACTATATGCACTCAACCATGTAATCATGGAACAAATATTATTTTTTTTCCTATGTACCCCATATTGTAGATTTCTGGTTAAATATCAAATGGTAAAACTTGCATTCCAGAAAAAAATACATGTTGTGGAAAGCTTTTCCCCCCTTCTAGTGCCATATGTCTACCTACAGTTATTGAAGATCCTTCCAACTAACTGCTGTGTTGATTGAGTAGATCGCTGTATTAAAGTGAGTGATATGAAGTTAGAGCTACTTATTGTGACCACATCTATGCACGAACTCAACCTAGTCAACCCTTTCACTGTTCCAGTCAATCAGCTGGAAATGATGAGGAAGGTACCATAACTTTGTTTCAAAGAAAACTCTCACATTAAATTATTCTGGTCCTCAGCCCTCTTTTTCTCTTACTGAAAAAAGTGACTGTGGACTTTGGTGCCCTTATCCAGTATCTGAGTGTGTGTTATGCTTAAGACCTTTAGAGATCTTTTTTCTTTTTCCTCTAGAAACAGGGAATGCTGAAGATATGGAAAATGAAAAATGTGCCATGTTTGTCCTTGAAGTTACAGTCAGAATAGTGACAATGGCTGTATCACACTGTATTGTTGCTTTTATCAGCAAGTGCCCTGAGCATACATTAACATAATTGCAAACTGCATGAAAAGTGAACATGCAAAAATGTGATGCAATTGCCAATAGCCTCAAACATCTGTCCCAACAAAGTGTCCCTCCTCCTTATTTTAATTCTTATTATTTTAACAAGGTTAGTGAAGGAGAAACCATGTCACAGATTATATCTACATTCAGAGTGTCAGAACAATTATCGATGCAAAATTGTTATCCAAGCAAATGTGTGTCACATTTTGTTCACTTCCCATAACACCTGTTCACTTCGCTAACACATTATTCCCAGTTAAAGCCAGAACTCATTAGTCCCAGTTAAAGCCAACCTGAGAGCTTAATACACACATACATCTGAAAAATCGAAAAAGTTAACCAAAATGTGGCACTGTTTGAGCAGGGCATACATCTGAACCTGGTGGGCAGCAAAATTCTGTAGCAGTTAATTCTAAAGCAAGTGAGCCAGACAAACAGCTAATAAATGAAAAGCCACCCAGCCTGAAGAGCTGAGATCACAGAGGGGCACTCCTGAGCCAACCTGCATTCCAACCATGGTGCTGAGACTTCGAAACTCACGATGCCACGGAGCCCAACACTTTCCCAATACAACACATTTTGGTTTATCTCCTCAACAGGCAAATTACAAAAGCAACCACAAAGCAGACAGTTTAAAGCATATTCCTTTTACCTAAATATTTTCGGGGCCACTTTGGGATTCTCAGCCCTGAGCCTGGACCTCCAGCCTCCCACCACGCTCATAGAGGGCCACCATCTCCTTCCTCCGCAAACTGCTCACGTTTGCCACCAAGGAAACTCAAGCTTGCATTTCCATGATACTTGAACACATATAGTGAATTTGAGGGCATCTGCCCTGCAGATATACCACTAACTGTAACCCCAGGAGGCTTAAAGAAATATCAGCACTCCAATTCATAGAGTAAAGGTCTGAAGAGGCAGCTCTGTGAACGGATAACTGCCCAGGGCTTTGCCAAGCACAATATAGCTGTCACTTGTTATTAGGTGAAAGATTTTCTGGGGAACAGTGTTTTTCATTTTGCATGTCAGAGACGGGGGAAAAACACATTTAGACAACCATCTTTTTAAGAAAAGAGAAGAGAGCCGGGCAGCAGAGCTCACTTACCGGGGCTGGTTATCGTCAGGAGGTCAAGCCGTCGTTTCTGCTGCAAAACAAATTATAAAAGGAATTGTTAAAAGGGGACTAATTTTAGTGGGTCAGCTTAGACCTGCAAAGCAAGTGTTCTGACATTTATAGCAGAATTAATTACAAGTTACATGGCTCACAGTAACACTTTTGGAAGGGATCCGCACGCACTTTATGAGGAAGAAAAAACCCTTGCTCAGTCCTTTTAATGTGTTTTTATTTGCACTTATAAAGTGTTACTATTTCTTTTTTTGAACATATACTTGAAATGGATAGCTAGAAGCACAGATGGACCGATATATTTATAAAAGTGATTTCTGATTCCACAGGGAAGAAGACATGGAACCAGGATGAGCAACTCTAAGTTCTTTATTCATATCAATCACTGACTCAATGCCTGTATGTGATCAAACACAATTATATTGCCTTGGGGTGAACCTTTCAAAGACATGTAAGAGTATCTAGACAAATTCAAGACTGATAAAAGGAAAGCTTCTTTTCATGCTGAGCGCAGTCAGCCCATGGATCTCATTGCCACCGGATATCCCTCACCCCAAAAGCTTGCCAGGCTTGATCATCAGTGGATATCTGTACAGCAAAATACAGGGAGTTATTATGGCAAATAATCAGATTTACACAGAGGAGTGTTTCTGGAAGGGCTGCAAGACTTCACAGGGCAAACCAACCTGTGCTATGAGAAGGTTAGGAAAATTTTCTGCCTGGAACAAGCTATCCCACCAAAGCCTTTGGTGGGGTACATCTGAGGTTCCCTTTCCCTGTAACATGCACCGACCACTGCTGCCTGCTCCGTGTTCCCAGTCCTAGGTGATCTCCTCACTGTTACCTCTCCGTAGCCCACCTCTTAAATCCATGTGCTTCTGGACCATTATAATCCTTTTCGCCTTTCTGTGGGCTGAGAGCTTTCCATCACAAGCAGGGCTTTTCTCAGCTCACAGACTGTTAATGCCTCTTCATCATAGCACTTTCTAACTTACTGTCTTCTCCCTAACTTTGCCCAACAGTAGTGTGTCTAGCTGGTATTGAAGATTATACTGTCCAGTTTAATTTCTCTCTCCTAATTTGCTCAATAATGTCTGTGTTACTTTCATTTATTGTCAGCCCTATTGATCTTCTTCTAATCTAATTCTCATCACTGCACTCACTGTATTCCCTGTGTGACAGCTGAAAGTCCTTGAGGAGGCAACATTGACTTGGTATTCCCTACTGTGAACCCTCTTCCTTGGAAATTATGACTGATGAAACTCCTTTCCAAACCCATAATTTCTCTGTAGTAAAGCTTCACTGGCTGAAGTGCATGGACATGGTCATCCACTGAATACACTTGAGCTATGTGCCCAGCAGGAACGTGGCCTGCTGGGAAGCCAAGTGAGGTGTCAAGCTGAAAAACCCCAAATTGTCTGAAACCTTTCTGGCCTTCAGCACCTTAAATCTGGTACAACACAAATCATGTTTGTGAGAAAAGTCCTATCTGTCTGTTTTCAGAGGTACTCCTTGTTCTCTTAACTCTGGTAAGTCATCCCAAGTATGACCTTAGCACTGTGCTCGACTGTGTTTGCTTTAGTATCAAATACCGAGGCCAGCGTATGCTAAGTCTTTTTCCAGGTGTGCCAAGGTAATGGTAAAAGGGAGAGGAATATCCTGCTGCTGCTTTGTGTCCCCTGCACAAGAACTGCTGTACCTACTCTGCAGGGGGTTGCTCACCCCCCTCCTTTCCCAGGGAGCAGTAAAGCAAAGTGAGGAATACTGTGTGCAAGCGAAGGACCCACCTTCCCAGTGGGAGCCGTAAGACGAAACATCTCCTAATGAGCTAAATTTTATATAGATCCTGCACCTTAATCCTGATTCATATGTACAAAGCTATGAAATGCCAGAGCTTAGCCCCCACTGGGCCAAAAGCTTTGCTTACATTTCTCAGCGCAACTGGAACTCCAAATGCTGTATATCTAATGAACAGCTAGACCAGAAAATATATATCCAAAGCCTATACTCCGTGAAAGCTTCTCTACTAGAGAAAAAAAAGGTGGAATATAAATATCCTGCATCAAAGAAAGTTGCAAAATGCAAAGATTTGGAAGAGAGAGAAAAGCATGCAGCCCGACTGGCCCCCAGTCCTGATATGAGTCTATTAACTGGGGTAAAAATAAACATTAAATAAAAACTTTAATAGCTTAACTTGGTACATCAGGAAAACAAAAGCATGTAGGAGAGGTTAAACAAAATGGGAAATTAAATTATTACAAGTCAAACGTTCAGTTTTTAACTTTTTTTCCAGTTTGGATGCTGCCTTCAGGCCGACCTTGGAAAAAACAAATTAACTCCAGATCCAGGAAATCTCTGTGTATAGGTTGAACTTTAAGCACAATTTATTTCTCTGACTTCAAGTGGAGCAGCACTGATCTTTTGCATCTAACACATAACTGCTGCGAGGGATTGGAAATGCCACCAGGTCCTTGGCACTGGCTCCACCCAAACGCTCCGGGCTGGAGCGCAGTGGTTCCTGCCTGCCTGGTGACCAGGAGAGGAAAAAATTCTCTACTCTGACCTTCATTGGACCTTGAAGAGGTTTCTCTGATTTAGCTCGTCAAGGGAAGTTCGTGCACACTCACCCCAGCCCCGGGGAGGAGCAAACAGCAAAGTGCATTCCAGAACTGTGCATTTAAACATGCAAAAATACCCTAATTATGGATCCAATCACTTTCCGGAAATTCCAGCCTGCTCTCAGATCTCAGGGACTAGCTCTCTGCTGTTTCCAGGGCTCAGCTGGATGCAAGCAGCCTAGTAACTAGATGGATTTTTTTAAGAAACAGACAGACTCACTTATGAGTAGCTATAAAAACAGCGCTATTTGAATTTAAAGAGAGAGACGTTACAAATGTCACACCCATTAATAAAATAATTTCACCAGAAGTATCATGGCTGTGGGGCTTTATATATTCACTTCTTTCTTCAGTGCTGAAGGATGCAAATTGCAGCTGTGGCCCCCCTCCAGCGTGATCACCCTCTCCCTGTTTTGACAGATTTCTTGAAAGACTCAGCTCACAAGATGTCTGGCTTTTTTTGTTCTGCCTTTAGGAATTTTCCATTTCTCAAACACCTGCCCCTGCTGAGATGCTTGGGACCATCCCAATCTCCAGGCAACCTACTGTCCCAAGAATTTCTTACAGTCTGAGCACTGAAATGCAATGACTGTCATTCCTGGTTGGGAAGGTGGTGACAGTTTCCCGTGTCTCTAAGGCTGGTTTTCACCTACGTCGACAAAAAAGACATTCCATAAGAAACACAGAAATGAACTCCACAGCATCAGCCATAATTTGAAGGAGGCAAACAGAAACGTTCCCTGTATCACCACAGTATTGCTATTGCTATAATCCTGTCCTGCCCTTGAGGGGCAGCATCCTCTTTCCCACTTCGCTGGCTATCTGAAATCCCAAGGGCAGGAAGAGGTGACTCATACCAGCTTCCCACCTCCAGCAGTTTCCATGGATGGTACTACCCAGAGGCACAGTCCCCACAGTGCAGCAAACCTGCAGCAGATCGTGTTCACTTCCACAAAATTAACACAATCTTTAATTAATGCAATAAGCACTGATGAGTAATAAATCATATTAAAATACAAGGAAGGCAATTTTTTAATAAATTAAGCATTGATTCACTCAATAAATATTAATCTACTAAGCATCAAGAATTCATTACATTTTAGAAAACCAGTTGAAGAACGTCGCTGGTGAGCTGGTCTGAAGTGTGCAGAATGGTCCCTGTTCACCCATAATATACACTTATTTTTAACTAATTCCTTAATTTATCAAGTTAAACAACTTGCCTGAAAGTCAGTCTGGATTATTATTCCACTGCAAGATGCAATTTTCTCGACACAGATTCTAACTCATCCCTCGGATTTTTTCCTGTTTCTTAGTAACTCCTTTTCTGAGTGCTTCCTTTCTCTTCCTTGATTTTGGTAGTCTTTAAAATATTTGCTGACTGGTGTCATTTAATTTTCACCTCAATTAACTTAGCGAGAGTTGCAAAACTTGAAAAAAAAAGTGCAGGGGGAGTGTAAATTAACTCATTCATTTAAGTTTAGCTTATCTATGAGATGTTCTTTCACACTTTGCTCTCTGCAGAGTTCCTCCAACCTTTTATAGAGATGTGGGATGTGCTGCACTTGCTTTGACTCTTATCTACAGATTAGCAAAAGAGAAGGAAAAAAAGCCAGATGCAAAGATGCCCCACGAGACTGATATGGAGCTGTTTCTGTAGCAACCGATGATTTTCTTCTCATGTAAGAATGATCCTAGTCATATCTAATTCTGAATGTATCTGGGCCTTACTTGCCAGCCAAAGCTGTGTCAAGTATAAAGTCAATATAGTCAGAAAGAGTGATAAAAAAGCAATTATAAAGTCATCTTCCTACTCCTCCTCCCGCCACAATCCAAAAAATATTCTCACCCCTGCCTTCTGTCCCAGCACTTCATCTCCAAGCTCCCAACACCCAGCAGTGCCGGTAAGGGGAGATGGAGGTGGCAGCAGCCATTCAGGGACCTATGACATACATGAGGCTGCTGTGCTGGGAGCTTCTGCAGCTTCCACGTCCCAGGAGCCAGCAGAGGTTTTCTAGACAGCAAGGGCATCTCTACCTGCTTTGCTCTGAGTCTCCATATAAAATTCCGAAGCCCAGAGCTGACATCAGCTTTAGAAGCTCCTGTTGGGTTTGTGCCATTTCCCTGCCTCCTCTCTGTGGGCAGCTGTGAACCCAAAGGCAGCTGCCCACCTCAGTGACAGCTCCTGCCACAGCCCCCTCACAGGAAGCTGGAACTGACTCTCGGGGACCACACGAGGATTTTGTCTTCCAAAATGTATTTTACCTGGACCGGTCTCTGCTATTGATCTCCTCCCTCTAATTTCGGTGTGGTTTGAACAGGTGTCTGTCCCTTACAACCTTCAATTTACTGTGCAGTTTGGAGGGTTTAAGATTGAAATCAAGCGCACAATTACTGTTTTTTTTCCTGGAAAATTTGCCACAAGTTGTCACTAATAGTGCCTTTTCCTTTTGACTTCTAAATTAGTGTTTCTCTTCTATAAACTGTGTTGACATAAGAGTAATTGAAACCAGTGTATCTTATCACAAAATAAAGATGAGGATGTACTGAAGGGTGAATTTCACATTTCTATGGCCTTTATTGTTGCCACACTCTGTAATGTAAGTGCTTTTGAAAGGTGTCCTCTAACACTATGGCATGAAAGAACCCAAAACTTCAGAAAAAGATCAAAGAGATCTCAAGTGTGCAACTTGGCACAATGTGGCTGCCCAGAAGCACCACCCTAAGCCTCTTTGGTTTTGCCCTGGAGGGATTTACAGCCGAGGGGAGGGAGGAGGAGCAGAGCGGGGAGGTTAAAGGCTGTGTCCCTTCTTTCTCATGGCTACCTGAGGAGTGAAAAACCATGAACCTCAGGTTTTTGTGCTCCTGTGCAAAAGAGAGTTTTGTGACAGAGGATTGCAAACCTTCTTTTAGCTGTTTGCTGTTGGACAGTTTAAGAAATATTCAGGGCTAGTCAACATCTGGAAAAATTTTCTAATGAAGGAGATAAAGAAAGGTGGTTGAAAGAAAGTGAGCATTTCACATTGCCTAGATCCTCAAATGCAAGTTTCACTACTTGTACCCTCCTTCTCTTCAGAGTGTAAGACTTACCTCCAAAGAGAAACTCGTGATTTAAGTAACGATCTCAGTAAGTTATTAATTAAAATCCTGTTAAAATGGATAATTTAATGATTTAAAGCTGCTGCTTTTTTTTTGTTTTTAAAGCACCTTATGCTGAGCAATGATCTTTTCTCTCCACCCTGAAATCACAGGCTTTTATTCATATAATGAAACAAGATCTCACATTTTGTACTTCCCTTATGATTAGCTGCTAAAGTTTCCTGGCATAATGATAAAATGAACCAGTCAGCTTGTTGACACTTGACTGGGATTTTAGCAAATTGCATCTGCTGTAGCCTACTCTGTGGAATCAATTATTGATAATATAGGTGTGGAAGAACATTTATAAAGTGGCTTGGGATATGTTATTCCTCATGCTAAGAACTATAATGAGCATTTTAAACCATTTTAACAGTGACCTCTACAGACACTTGATCACTGCAATATCTGGTAACTCAATTTTGGTTTAGAATCAAAACCAAGTCCAAATATTGAAAGAGAGTGCCAAACTATTAAGTTACTTTACTCATACTTCTAGTGCACATATTCTTCTACTCAATACCTGACACTTGTGTATTTCTTTCCCAAAATTAATGATGCCCGGTACCTTCCTATTTTTCTAAAACACTGCCAAACAAGTAGCTAAGACATCTCCTTCTCTCCCTTTGAAGTATTTGTCTCAGGAACAGAAGATTCATGCATAATGCTCCTACAGTCCTGTTGTGTTCAAAAGCTGTTTAGAAAGAACATTAATACAACAAAGGTTAAGGAAAGGTGGAAGAGCCATGGGAGGTGTCTCTGGGCAGACACACAAACACTCTGTAGTACCCGTGGCAGAAGTGGGAGGTCACAGCCCCAAAGCCTTGGTGAGCAGGTGACTACCAAAAGCAGTGGATCATTGCCCAAAGCCATGGGAGGCTGAGCACCCTGAGCAGCTCTGCACACTCAGCTTTATTGGTCACATTCATTTCATGGTCTCTTCCACATATTCTTGAGTGACATCTACTGGTGCTTCATCTCTGGGTTGCCTTATTTACTTATAAAGCACTCATTAAGTTAGTAACCCAATTCTTAGTGAACCACTAGGAATGAAAGAAAAGCCCATCAGCTCACTATAAATATTAACAGTCACAACAAAAAGTTGTTAAGGCTATCTTATCTCTGGAAAGAGAGGAGGAATTAACTGCTTTGGAATGACCTGATCCCTAACTTTGCCAATAAGAGTTATGACAGAAAGCCTCTTCAGTTTTCTGTCCTTCTGCATTTGTAAATAAGGATTCTTATGCACCTTAATGAAGGAACAGAAGTACATTGGTAGCAGCTTTATGGTTTATGATGTATACTATGCACACACATCTTCTCAGATGGAAAAGGACACTTTGATTAGTTAATAACAGTTTCTTTTTAAACCAAGTCAAAATATGGCAAGCAAATCCAATCACTTCATTGAACCCAACTGGCAGACTTGACTCAGACCTCCCAATTTCATAGGCTTCTATCCTCCATGTTACTCCAAACCTGAGACAAATCAATGCACAGACAGCCAGGGCTCTGGGCCCCTGGCACCCCGTGCAGAGTATGTGAGTACATGGAGTACAGTACACAAACCCTGGAAATGCTGCCACAGTAAAGGCTGGGGGAAAGAATGGATGATACAGCCAATACCCTGTCTGCTTTGTTCTGCTCTGGGCCTGCAAGAAATGAAGGAAGAGAAGAGGCCCATTCCTCCATGGTCTGCCTCCACATCCAGGCTGGAATCAAACCTCTTTGTAGTTGCACTAACAAAAAAGTGGCTGTGGCTGTTTTTTAAATGTACTTACACAGCAAGGGTTCAGGATCTACTCATTCCACAATTTAACTCAGCACTTTAAAGGGTTAGTTTTGGTAACACAGTCCCACGCAGGTTTTTCATACTTTGTTGTATTACTATGTAAATCACAGAGCTGTGGTTATAATCCTGTGCTTGTGACATCAGTTATTTAATGCATATAGAGATTATTGTAATGCCACAAACAACAGATTATGTCTTAAAGCACATGGTGAGCAGCAGGAGCTAATAAACTCTTCTCTTTAAATTTTATTTATTTTGAAAAATAGAGTAAACAGGGGCAGGAAAAACTATACAGACCACACACAGCGCCATTAACAACCTAAATCTATACATGATGCAGATTGCTTTGGCATTGCACAGCCATTCTTTAGTTGTGCTTCCTGTCTTACATTAAGTTTTACAAAGGAAAGGAGCAGCATTCGTGAAAGCAATTATGAACTTTGAAAGTCCATCATTTGTTGGGGGTGGGGGGAAGGTGGGTAAGCAACAGTGTTCAATTAATGTTTAATTAGAAACAAAGCATATCTACCTATACCAGTAATGGGATATTGACTAACTAGCCACTGTTTATGGGCTGGTTTAGATAAGAGACAGGACAGATTAACCCCCAACATAGGCAATTTTAAAACTAAACATGCAGTTGTACAAGCCTGTGATTACACGGGAGGCACAAATTCAGAAGTTCATTTCCCTGCTCTGGCCCATCTGGACCCTGAGATTGAATTTCACCTCCTTATATCCATCTACAAGTGCTCTGACCAGCAGATCATTTCTCCAGAACCTTCTTTTACTGTCTATAACTAAATAAATATTTACTGAAATTGGGACTCAAGTTCCAAAGTCAATGTCCAACCTGAGTAGTTTAGCTACCAGCTAGTAGCAGTTTAGTAGCAGTTGTCCTATTCTCTCCATGTCAACTAATACTAAGTTTAATAAACTGTCATCATGCCAGAATTAGCTGGCAGTGAGAAGACTGACGACTGACTTGGGTTCAGAGAAATTACTGTTTTGGGAAAAAGGAGTCTGAGGGAGATCTTGGGAAGTTTTCTGAAACATGAGAAATTTTCACTGGTAGAGTCCTTCTTTCTAAAAACTTCAATAGCTTCTTGTTGCAGGAGCAGCATGTGTTTGCACTCAGTTTGGCTCCTGCTCTGGATTACAATCCTGCTCAGGGCAGCATTTAACTGAAAAACAAAGCTCTGAATTACAGCACTTGACACTATCCACTTCCTAATACACCTGAGCCCAGTCAAAAAACCCACATCTCTTATAACCTTTTAAGAAACAGGGCTCTTGTGGTTTCACACCATAAAGACAGCAATACAAACAGAAGGAAGAAAAAGACATATAAAAGATGCAACACAAGAGTAAATTCCTTCTGAATACAAAATTTCCCAAAACTGATTGCGTTTTCATGCATAAAACTTATGAGTTATGTGTTAAGAAGTCCCTGTGATTCAGCAGCAGAGTGAAAATAAACATGACAGAACACTTCTCTCATTGCCATTTTCTCCGACTCCCTAGAGCCTAAATCCCTCCTCCACCAAGAGCTCCCTTCCTTTACTTCTGATATGGTGGGAATTACCTGGTTGTGTTTATCTCAGATGTTGCTTTCTCTTAAGGTGTTGGAGTTTCCCTGAGCTGCAGGCGAGCTGTGTGAGAACACAGCACAGCAATTTCCAAATCACAGTTCCTGTGGTTGAAGGTATTCTGCAAATGCTTAAAATACGTTCCCTTTCCACTTGGAGATGGCAATATTTAAAGGCAACCAAGTGACTTGTGTGCGATAGCAAGGCATGACATTTTATTTAGAAGAAAGCCTCAATAATAGGTTGCATTTCTGGTATATCACATTCAAACGTCTCAGGAACTCAGACATTCAGCAGAACAGATTTCAGCCCTACAAGCAAACAGCACTTTTACCTGTAGTAGCTGGGCTTTCTGTACAGGACAAAGGAGAGTAAATGTTGGGAGAGCTTTAATGACTGCAAAAGGATTTTGCATGAGATCTATAGGCTACATCATCTCTAAAATTCTTCTGTAGCCATACCCACTTGTGCCAGCACCATTCAGTGGCAAAGCCACCAGCCTCAAACCTACAGCCCCATGCATCCAAGCATCCCAAAGGAAAACACAGAGCCTATTTGGCTTTGGAATTGAGTTTTGCAGTTACCATTACTGTAGCTGTATGTGAGTACACGCATAAACATGTTGCAATATGTCTGTAGAATCACAGACACATACAAACATTCCTGTGTGTATATAGCAAGGTGTGTCTATAGATTTCTGCATTGCACACAGGGAAGTGAATGTTTATAAATAAGTATTTCAGAGAAAGAATTGGTATATGCTGTGCATTGTAGATACAGAAGAAAAACCTAGGAAATACTGAAAATTATCACACCATGTGTCACCAACATGGCAGAACACACAATTCCTAGGACAAGCAGCATCTCTTTAAGGAGCCACAGGAAATCAGTGGGCGGGGGGCCAGTGGAACTGACTTCCAAGGCACCAATGATTTTATTTTTTAATCTTCATCTCTCAATTACCAGGCCCTTTACTCCTGTCACATTTGCTTCTTCTTTCTCTTTCCTTATTTTCTCATTTCCTCTATCCAGCAGACATGCTAAAGCCCAGTTTCATCTGCATTTTCAAACTGCTAATATTATGGGAATATAAACCCACCAGATAGGAAATATTCTATTCCGAAGACTTGCACAACATCTGGACAAAACCAGTATTTTTTTCTTTTGCAGCAAAAGGGCAACTGATGCCAGCTCTCCAAGCTCTTCTCAGGCTGTCAAGGCACCATTTCAGCCAAAGACTTTTCTGCAATAGGGACAGGCAGGAGGGAAGGGAAAATAACTGTGTTTTCACATTTAAATTAGGAGGATTATTTAAAATCTCTCCCTCCAACCCCCCCATATTGTGCAATGTTTCTTGATTACTGTATGTAAGTCAAGACAACACAATAAAAATAGTAGTGAAAAGTTAAATTAGAATCTAGTATGTATGGACAAATATATGCCCGACTATTGTGGTCTCATCTAATTTCAGGCTTTTCATCTAATTTCAGTTTGAGTCTGTTTCCTTTCACAACCCATGGCAGTGAGTTTGTTTTTCTATTCCTCAAAATTTATTTTTTTTTCCAAACCAGACCACTGCTTGTCATATTCACTTTAACAAATGATTCAGAGCATCCCAATCTTCTATCTTCTAAAACCTGCCTATTTAATTACAGCTCGTGACAGCACTGTCTGGAGAAATCAAATGGCAGTAACAAGTGAGGGCTATCCTGAAGGTAAAATGTACAATATGATTTTCCAAACAGACCCAACACTTTCTCATTTGTTTCTGAAGTAATTTCATTGCACTTTTCTATGGCACATGGTTAAATCATTACTAAACCCCTGTAACTGAATATCTTGAGCCACAGATCTTGTGGAACAAGGTCCACTCGGGCTGTAACCCACACCCAAACTCCTGAAGACTAACAGGGCAGCACTGGGACTCTACAGCCACTTCTCTGCCTTTGTACACTATCTAGTGTGATTCATGTTTAATCTATGGGTGGTGTCTCTAGAAATGATAATAAAAAATCAAATGGAGGCTACTGGAACCAAGGTAGCATTTAGCTCTATACATCTGAACTGGGACTTTTTTTATCCTAAGTTTTTAAATTCGATATTTTAGCCCAAATCCTTCACCCAGGTGCTTTAAACTGTGAAAGCCATTCGAGAGGCATTTTTATTCACAACAGTTGAAGAGAGCTACATATGTCACAAATAATATGTCATGTTAAAGGAGAAGATAAAAGTTTGGCTCATCAAAATCACCAGGCTGAATTAGGTTGGAGGAGAGCAGCCTCAAATGGAGACCTGCATAAGAAAACAAGGCCATCCAGATATTACCAGTTTGTTCCTCCCCTCAGTCCATGTCAGGTTATTCTGGCTAATAAAATAGGGAACAACGTTTGTCCTGTACACTGAACAGAGATAAGAGGCCTGAAACCCTCTTTTCATTAGCCTCACTGCTAACTGCTTCAAATTATCTCTCTTTTACAGTTCTATAAGCAATTCATTGGGGACCTGCTACCAGATGTATATCTAACAGTGGTTAAAAAACCCAGAACACACCCTTGTGAAAAGTCTGTGTGGTCACTGGCCAACACAAGACTGTTTTGAGCAGTACCCAAAGCGTGGGGACTTCAGTGGAAGAGAGAGAAGGGAACCAAACGCCCTATTACCCAGTTTTGATATGAAACTGCTAATTCTTTGCATCACAAATGTGGAGTTGCAGGGTTTAGTCTAGCCAAAGGCTGAGTTTCCCCTGTTTCCCCTGCTGGGACAGTCACTGAAGGCAGATTGTGTCCCTCAGAGTCAGATCTCCAGAAGACAGCAGCTGAGATTTACTCATGTCCAGGTAACAAACATTTAGCAAGAACGTAGCAACTGTGTCACGAAGCTACTGCTCAGCACTCTTCCTTTGAGTTACACAGAAAATATGTTTCTCTCAGTAATTTGAAACGTGTATGTTTACCTATGATTTGTGAGTCACTCTGAAGTTTCCATCTTTTCAGAAATAGATAGTTCTGTGTTTTAATTGCTGCTATTTCCCTTGTTTACGTTCTTCGTTTATTAGAAGAAATCCAAGAGGTTTCCAAACATCCTTTGAACATTAACCTTAAAAATTAATTATGTAGATGTTTACAACAACATTTACACACTGTGTTTGGAAAGCATTTTGCTTCCCCAGACAGTACATATTTCTTAGTTAGCAAAAAAGCTGTGCTATGTCAAGAATAACTCTGAGGGAAGCATCAGTCCATCATTTCAAACCAATTTCACAGTCGCAGGAAAGGTGAACAAAGTTTCCACAGGTGAACATGTCAGGAAAATTTATCCTTGTTCTTAGCCTGAACTCTATTGTGTCAGACAGCAATATTTCAGGTTTAGGGGTTTTTTTAAATTTTTTTTTTCTTTTTTTTGAAAGACCAACACAAATGTAAATGTTCCAATTTATAGTGGCAAAATTAGGTGTCAGATTCATTCCTGTTCCCAGTGAGCCTAAATTTTTCTTTTGGGCACTGAAGACAGAAAACATTTTTCCTTTTGAATTGTAGCTCCCTTTGCAACAGTCCTGTGGGCTTGGACTGCAGAGGAGACACGGGGCTGGTGCAGGAGCCCTGCTTGACTTTGCCCTTGCCAGTCCCAGCCTCTGCAGAGGCAGACAGGCAAGTTTATTCCCCATAGACCACTCCAGAAGAAAGTCTCTCCACTGTGTTAGCCACTAGATATATATCTGTGCTCATTTACAACTGGAAAAAATATGAGAGTTCACCTCTTTTCTATCCCCAAATAAATAAACTGAATGGTTCAGACAATACAATGGAATCACTATTTTCAAATGAGCTTTTTAATGAAGACTGAATAGATTTCCAGCCCACATGAGCAGAAAACTAAGTCAAATCACTGGGGATGACTGTTAAAAAGCTCTTTTAAAAAAAAAAAAAAAAAAAAAGCAAAGATAAAAAAGAAAGAAAAGCTGATCACAGGGCAGAAAAGGCACTTTGCATACTGGGAGCTGGCAAAGCAAGGGGCAGCAGAGAAGAAAGTGTTAAGAGAACCAAAGATAAAAAGGTGCCATTAGGAAGCTGGCTTTGGAGGAGACTACACAGAAATAAGATGAAATTTTTCTTAAAAACAAATAAGCAAACAAAGCAGCTCCCCCAGCCCTCTGATCAGCAAAGGAATCAGAACTGTCAGCTTTCATGTGCCTCGTACAATAAACCTAAACTCAAAAGAATAGTTAAGTTTTGATTCAAGCCACACAAAGCTAATTTTTACTGGCCACAGCTTTTCCTAACTAGGTGTTTTGGACTCTGAGAAACACGAGATTTTCTAGGTTGGGGGGTGTTTTAGTATTGCTACTGTGTCAACTTTGAATTATGCATGGATTTTTAAATATGGTACTGTTCCTCTACTTATGATGACAGGCACATTCACATCATATAAAATTGGGAATGGGGAGAGCTAAACAAAGCCAGTGAGTTCTGAATTGATCACCTAAAACATCTGTTGTATTGCTTAGGAATTGCAGCACATATGGTATATCAGAGCATCCAATATTTGGAGGCATACTACCTATGCAGAACATCCATAAAATGTCAGAAACACTCGTTTTGGCCATTTCAGTCTTAACTCTGAATGTTCTTCTTTTAAATAAAACGCATAAAATTATTTTAGGGTTTATTTTTCTGTTTTATCACGTCATTTGATTGCAATCAACTTAGCTCCTGCCCTAGGTCTCCCCTGTGTTTCTGTACAGCACTGGGAATACTAATAGTGTTCAAAACAACAACAACATCATCATGGAAAAGAGGAAAAAAAGTTATCACCTAAATGTGATCTTTCCTATCTCAGCCACTTGACTCCTTGCACTTATTTTGAATTTCACCACTGTTATGGCACAATAATCCCACAGCAGCCTTCACACAGGATCTGTTAGCAACAAATCAGCAATATGAATTTTAAACAGGATTTTACTCCAATGCAACAGTCCTGCTATGTCACACTCCAGTCTTGCCAAGAGCAAGGATGTGACATTTTTCAAGAACAACTGACCTGGGAGTGAATTAGGCACACAGATGCTTTTTAAGCACTAATGTATTTTTGAGAATCTGGTTCCAAGCATCAAAATCTCACTAAAACAGGTCAGACTGGAGGCGCTCTGATTTTGTGCTTAAAAATAGTAAGGCAAAATATCTCAAATCATCAAGCAAAAGTATTTTTTTTAAATCCTACCACCCAGTTACTGGCTTTGGGCTCCCATGAAATAAAGCTATTTTACAAGTTTGGCTTTGATTTGGGGGAGATAAGAAAGGCTGGACTGTCATATCCACTCAGACAGTGGAAGAGAGAGCTACTGTGCAAAACAGAGAAAATACATAATGGAGTATTGAAGCCACAGAGTCACAGGAACCATCAGGTTGAAAATAAATTCTTCAACAGGGAACTAATCTAGGGAACACTACAGGTTCAGAAAAGATGGCAAAGATCAGCTAAAATACTTGTAATTCCTCTTGCCAGAGTTTCCTTTAACCAGTTCAAGCTCAGGAAGAGGTAAGGGTGAACCATGAATCAACACTTACCGAGTCTCTCTGGTAAACTTATTATTTGTTGCAGTCTCTGTTGCAGAACTGGAGAAAAAAGGTTTTCCCACTGCAGAAAAACACTAATAAAAGTGCCTGTGCTTTCTCACTGCTTTGAACCTAATCCACTGGTAAAATCAGTAACAAGTTGTGTAATTCTTAAAATCCCTCCAAAATTTCTTGGATTGCATTCTACAAGTGATTACAAATAAACCCAGCACTAATTTACCCTTTATATCATCAGGCAAACTGTGAAGATCCTACTCATTCTTCTCAAACACTGTGTTTCAGAATGAAAAAATCCTTCTGGGATGGCCAAGAGGTTGAATTGGGTACCAGTTTTGAATATTCCAGCTCCTGGAAACAGAAGGCAGCATGGAACCCAAATTACAACACACAAAATCCTGTAACATTTAAAATAAGTTCAGTGCCCAGCCAGCATTGTCCAGTTTAGCAGGATCATTATTTCTAACACTGGAATGCTAAAATATGGTATTTAGTGAAACCAAACTGTGTACTTAATGATAGTCAGCTGAATAATTCTGAAAATGAAAAGCCCATTTTCTCTCTTTGTACCCTGAGGTCATTGTGAAACCAAAGAGGGCACAAGTCACAGCTCACGTTATCTGTGCCACAAACTTATTCTAATTCTAAAAGGCCTCAAGTTTTGTAAGAAAAACAAAATTCAGAGCTTTTTTAAAGAGCAGATCACAAAAGCAAGAACATTGCTAAAGCATATAGAATTCTGTGAGGGCTCCCTCTTTTGGCAACAAAATAAAAGCTTCACAGATCATCACGTAGAGCTTTTCACAAGGGTTTCTTTGCTGTCGGGAGTACAAACCTCTCATCACACACACAGACTGGCCTTATGGTATTTTATCTTCTAGAGAAGACCCCATCTGCACAAAAGTCTTCATTTACCTATACAGAGAATGCTTCTGCTGTTGAATTTTGAAGTTACTAATAATGTCCTTTGATTCTGCAGAGTACTTGGAGCAAGAGGAACCACTCAAAATTCCATCTGTCCCCCCAAGAGCTTGCTGGGAGCTAAGAGTTATAGGACTGGCCAGAAGCAGGCAGAAACAGAAGCAATTTGGCATTGGCTGGGATAAAAATCACAGGATTAGTTAAGAAAGTAGGTCACGGAGGACAGGCCAAAGAACAAGTGTGAAGAATGGCTTTTTACTGATTAGTCCCTTCCTGGGAAGTGTGCCAGAAAGTACAGAAGGTCCCCAAGAAACTTCCTTTTAATCCTCAGGCCAAGTTTCACTGTGTAGCTTTTCCATGGAAGCTCAGGGTTAGAGTAAAGCTGTCAAATGGAAAAAACATCTAGAAATTTTTTATCACTAGTGGGATTGCTGGTATAAAAGCTTTTCACCTGCACACGGGGGTTTCTAAGCACGGCTGATGGATTGGGAAGGAGCACTGCCCTGAACGTGGGCTGCATCAGCAACCTGCTGCCCCTGACTATGCAGTTACTTTGGGCTGGGATGCCCAAGGAAGGAAAATCTGCTCACCAGAGTTCTTACCTCATTTCTCAGTAAAACGGAGTTTGGGGTCAGTATGCACAACCTACAAGCAATTTAAGGCATGTTCTTTAGTATTTACCTGTATCAGAACCACAGACCTATTCATATTAATTTGGCCTTGGATAGGAAAGAGGATATAGAAAGATAGATATATTCATACAATTATATGTATAGAAGTATATATACATATACACACAGACCCCTTTCCTACTTTTCTATATGTATATATATAAAGATAGGAAAGGGTAACTTTTTCCTTTTGCTTATCTGTAATTTGCATCAGCTGATATTCTGAAACTCTGATTTTGTACAACGGGAGCTTTTTAGCAACTTCTGGTAAGGGTTATTGATATTTAAAAGTTCATTATGTTGTAATTCTCTCATCTAGGTCTCAAAAGGCTTTTGTGTTACTGGTGTCTTGTGGGGAAACTAAAGCACGAGGGTGCTGGTTCCTTGAACTCAGGGAGAGCTCCTTAAAAACATGACAGGTATTACGGGGTCTTTCAATTTAAATACCCTGTCTGCAAAAGGCAGATTATTCTGGATTTATACACATAAAGAGAATATCATGCTAACTTTTTATTAAAAATTAAAATCTTTTGAGTCACAACAGAAATCAATATACCACAATTTGAGTGAAGTAGAATGATGATCCTGTGGTTAAGTAATTGAAAAGGGAATTGAGTAATCTGTCATTCTCCCTGCTCTGGGCAAGTTAGCTCTGGATGTCTTAAGAACTGCATTGTAGGCTCCTAAAAGACTTAGGCATCATGTTTTCAAAAGCAATTTCAGCAAGCAAGACGACATTTTGAGTACATACCTAAGCACAAGTCTGATTTTTACATTTTGCACATCCTGGAATTCTGGCCTTTTCTAACATCTCGGACTGAGAAATGAGACAGTTCAAACAGCCGACTTTAACGGCGTGGACAGGAAGAATCAAAGGCATGTCCACATGGTCTGACACAGTGGAGCATTGCTCACCTCTCAGCTGAGAACTGACTGTGGTTGTAAAATCATTTATGCAGAGCGGTGCTGAACCCGGTCCCTCTGGCTTACAGCAACACTGGACTTACCTACAACTGGCTTTGTAAAGCATCCTAAGAAGTCCGACTCCTTAAATCACTTCTGAAAATGAGACTAAACTTCCTAAAGTACTTATGCACTGCTCTGCATAGTGTTGCAGAGGTCAAGTTCTAAATTCAAGAGCTCTTCTGAAAACCGAACCGCACGGCTCAGCAAAAAGGCTGTTATATTTCCTTTCTTTCACTCTTTTCCTCTTTCACCAGCATAAGTTCATTCTATCTGGGATAACATCATGCACTGCTGAGATGTTGGACTGAGTTTTTTGTGCTCAGATTGTTCTTTGCTGTATGTATATACATAATTACATACATCACTGCCTGTTTATACTGTGGCATAAATCAGGGTGAGGTGGGCATAGACGGATAACTGCTATGATTTAAAGGATAAAGGCAACACAACTGGGACAAGATGGATGGTGAACACAGGCAAATCATGGTGCAATTCTGCATGAAAATATACCTGAGTAAACAGCATAGGCAAAACCTCCTAAAGCTTCAGTATGGATGGGAATAAACCCCAGAATCTGGAATGATGCTTCTGTTCATGCCTTCAGTGCCTTCCTTCTATGCAACTGCAGCAGCTCAGGAAGAGAAGTGTTTGCCTTCATTTTGAATTTGCCTGCCTTTTGTCACGACCTTAATTTCATTGAATTTCTGGGGTTTGTATCCTTATAAAATGTACTATTCAAGCTTCCAACAGACATGCAGATTAGCCTTATCCTAAAGCACCTCATCTCTATTTATCCCGGGATAATTAGTCACATAAATTAGAAGTCATTACCAAAGGCTACAAAACCCTTTAGCAAAGGCTTGTTGACAGGCTAAACTGTTTAAAATACTTCTAGGTCTGAGGGTGGGAAGAAAGGGGCATATATGTGGGGGGAGGTGAGGGAAGAGAAATATTGTCATCAGAAGTAAATTCTGGCAGAGAAAATGAGGCTGCATTAATCTGTATTCATTCCTAAAGAAAGACTTATACCACTGTATGCTGCCACAGTGATATATAACAGAGGACATTTAAAATGCCAAACCATAAAAGTGTATTTTCTTCATTACATTTTCGTTGAATGCTTTGATCTTCCCATTTTACACTGTAAGTTTGATTCATCATTACTTTCCAGTAAGAAGCTGACACATTTGATTGTGGAAAGAAGAATTCTTATCTAATTGCAACTTGTAAGCACAGGATTTAGTGTATTGTTGCCTGAAAAAATGGAACTGTCTAAATTATTTTCCCTGAAACTAACATCCTCAACAAATAAAAGCAACATATGATAGCTGGGCATAATTAAAGAAAAATGACACCTACTGTTACATGAATAAAGAAAATATGTTGATGACAAGAAAGGAAAAAAAAAAGTGATTTCCCTGCAGTTTTGGTAAAACACAAAAGCATCACATTTCAGTTCTTTTAACACATTTGTTCAATGAATTGGAAAAAAAGCAATCCCACCCTCCAAACCAGCCTGTAATGTACAGTTATTTCCCTGCAGTCAGAGCAATGCACGTCAGACATTTTGGATGTACTGTGCACGCACAGCAGCCCTGCCTGAGTGTCCGGACACCCAACACCCAGCAGAGAAATGGGAAAACAGCCGTGAAAATCTGGGCAGGTACAAAACCTCCCCTAAAGGTTCCCATTTACAGCTTCACTTCCAACAGGCATTTTGATCTTTTAAGGTGTCTATACGTATTTTATGCAATCAGTTTTCAAGCAACTTTCTGCTTCTTCAAACCTTTTTTATTTATTACTATTTATTATTTATTTTCTGCTTTATTGCTCGTCAGCCTTGCTCCCTCACATATGCTTATCTATTCCCTTTCCCAATATTAAACAACTCATAGAAAACCACTGGTTAACAAAACATGCAATATTCTGTTATCATTTGGCATTTTACCATCCAAAGCTTAGGGTGTTTTTCCTTTTTTCCTTTGTTTTCAGCACTGTCCTGTTTTGCCCCTCCCCACAGCACTCACATATTCATTACAGATGCCTTGATAAATTCGTTTTCTACTCCATGGGGTATGAATAAGGTTATGGAAATCACCTATCTATAGCAATACTTGATAACAAATATGCAGTGATAGCTCTGAGAGATGTATTATTCCCCATCCTCAACAGCATAAGAACAGTAGAATTTGTAACTTGTTGGAACAAACGCTATCCTGACATTAGCAAGTTTTCCAGCCCATTCTGAGATCATTCTGCTCCAGCTACTTTCCTGATGTACCCAAGAAAGTTTGAAACTAGACTGAATATTTCTACCCAGGTTGGCAATGCAGAGAAGATATATTCAGACAATAACGTGTAATGTACTTATAGAAATGTACCTAGAATATGACTAGCTATTACAGAAGGACTGTTACTATCTGATAGAATTAACTATTACTTGTAAGCAAATGTATACACAGTTATAAGAAACACTATAAATCCCTAAAAAGAAAAAAAAAAGTATATAATTATGTATCTTCAGTGCTTATAGATTTCAGGTCTCAAGTATTGTCTCAAAAGAGAGATCATTACTCCAAGTAGGAGCATAGTAGTTATGACTGGGTTTGCAAGACCAAAAAAACTCAATAAAATGGTTACACTGGAATTCAGGTTATACTGCAGCAACAGTGGGGTCTAGCAGCTGTGTGAGGGATGCAGCCAAAACCTGTTTAGGAGCCACTGGCCTTTTCTAGAGACATAAGAAACACTCTACATGAGTCACTTTCTGAGCCACCTGCAAACTGCATATCAACAAGCTCTTAAAATAGCAAAATCATGGTGGGGGGTGGACATATGCATCTCTCTCATGTGGAACAGGATCTCCAGTTAGCAATAATAAATAATGAAAAGGTTTTTTTGCAAGAATAAAATACGTTTTTTCAAACATCCAGTTACTGAACTAGGTGTTTGTAAACTGTGAAATTTGACACTGACTGCACAAGAATTCCAGAGCTGGAGAAAGGCCTTACTAAAGTAATGTGATAATAACCACCTCGAAGATTAGTGCCCATTTTACCAATATTTCACTTATCACGGGTATAATGTCATATTCCACCATGCACAATTGTTCTCTGCATTGCCAGCTCTTGAGACAAGCCCCAGTGTTGGAGCAGAAGAATTTTGCTGTGTAGCACACGTGAGTATTGTGTAACATCCAGGAAACTGAGCCATAAACCCAGTTATTCCAGTCTCAGTGTGAGTGCTGTGCTTGCCAGCCCAGCCACCACTGAAAGCAGCTGTCACAAGCTCCTCAGTAGCTGGTGTCATTGCCTGGAGGCAGAGTCACCATTTCTGTATATGGAAAAGGACCAATCCGATTAGAAAACACTTACTGACATTAAGCATCCATTAGATGATCTCCCAAGGTCCCTTCCAACCTCAATGATTCTATGAAATATTCTTTGATGTCAATAAACACGAGCAGATCTGATCAAATATTGATTTCCAGCACTGCTCTTTGCGAGGCAGCCTTCTTTCCCTATATAACATTGTGAGGGAGTCAAGCGATGGCAAGGATGAGGGATGTTTTCCACTACCATGTCTCTCTTTTGATGCCTCAGGGAGTTCTCTACAGATTCAAGAGAAACAAAACACATATGGCTTTGAAGAGAGAGAGCTCGCTCTTAGGATTGTCAACACTGACTGAGGGCTTTTCCTTGGATTATTCACAGGAGAAGTTTTATACCAGGATCTGGATGCTCCCTTCAGCATGTGGATTCCACAAGCTTCTTCTCTAAATTGAAGATATTAATAAACATAAAAGGAACAAAGAAACAAGACCATTCCCCAGCAATTTAGCCTGGGTGGATTTCTTGTTGCAGAAAAGGGAAAATCTCCATTTCCCTCCAGTAAATTATGGGTATTGCTGATGATATTCACTTCCCATGAAATATCTTCAGATAATGCAGTGCTGGATAAAAGCCCTCAAGTCTTTGGGATAAGGGACAGTCCTTGACCCACATTATATTAAAATATTTGCCAGGCCTAGAAAATAGTTTCTGCAGTCCTGACCACATGTGCTCTGGGGCACTTCACAGGAGCACTGAGTGGTCAGTTACGTCTTCTACAGCCAGTTCCATGAGTAAATCCTGCCTAATTTCCTACTCTACTGCTCCCCTTTTCCTTTCACCCTCCTGCCCTTTCCCTTCTACACACCAGAGTACATTGCAAGGAGACAGCAGGGTAAAATTCCTGTCAGCTTTAAGAACTCCTTAAGGACAACGGAGTCCTAAACATTTCATTCACTTCGCTAAGGAAGAAGTGCAAGCCTGGTACGTAGCTATGACTCGTTTCTGCTCAGAAACCATAGCAGAGAGGAAGAAGAAAAAGACATTGTCATTCCACATGAGCAATGTAGGATGCAACAAGGGAGAGGATCTACTCTGCTCATGCAAGAGCAGGATTTGATGCTTTCCTTCTGCTTCTACAGTAAGGTTTTCTGGATTGGGGAGGAGTCTATTGAATTCCTGTAAAAAATCAAAATAAGACCTTCTTCAGTAACAAAAAGAGCGTTATTTATTTTTCAATTTCCCCTAAAAGTTGCCCAATATATAAAGAAAGTGACATTACTGCAGGGCACATCGCAAGCACTTGGGAGAGTAAGTAAGAAAAAGGAAAACTCTCCCACTGAGCTCCTCTTTTTCAGAAGCGTCTTTCTATGATCAGCAGTGAGTTGTTTTGATTTCTTTTTTTCTTTTTTTTTAATCGCTTTCCTATATTTTACCACATTATTTTTTTTCTTGATTGCAGAAAACATTTTCAGTCTGGAATAATTTTTAACTACTTCATTAAATTGTCCTAAAACACAAAGAGTTTTAAAGCATTATGCTTTTATGATGTGAAAATCCATTCTAGAGCTTAATGGAGCTACTGCTGTGAAATCATAAATCAGCATGGGCAAAACAATGAGCCATAATATTTCGCACTGGTGTGGGAGGGACAGTTTCTGGCCCTTTATGTAACTTTTAATCTATGTTAAGCAAGAAGCATAAAGACTGACTTAGAGACACTGTCAGGGTTTGAAATCAGGTATGATAAAGAAAAACAATTCATTATTATTTAGCAAGCAGTGTTAACTCAGGCCCTTTTTAAAAAGTCGGTCAAGCCCTGCAGTAGTTCTGTGTTTCTGAAACTCAGTTGCCCATTTTTAATGGAGAATGGAAAAATACCTTGTGGGGATATAGAGCAATTTAAAGCATTATGAAGACAAAATACTAAGTACCACTTCTTACTGTACACACCATTTCATCAGGGCATTTTTAATCAGCAGGCCTCTGAGAGAGCCGAGCTCAGCTCCACAATATTTAATGTCAATGGCTGCTGGTTAGCAGGGGTGGCAATTCCGCTTAGTGGGGACATCTTCCAGTGATTTAGCAGTGATTAGTGCTTCTCAGTCTCCTGCTGACTGTCGCTGCTCCTTTCTCTAACAATAGCTGCTTGCCTTCCTCAGCTCTTCGGCCTGGTAGAAAATGTTTTTAGTGTTTTTCCAGCGCCCCCTTCTTCCTGCCTTCCTCATTTCCTAGAAAGAGCTTTGGTCCCAAGGGCTTGGGGAAGGCCCTGCTGCACAACCAGACGTGCTGTGAGTGGCCCAGTTGGCAGCGTGGCACTGCTGTGGGAGCATTCAGTCCCTTTCCCAGTGCATTCAGCATTTAATTCCCCCTCCATGGATCTGTCCTGCGGCAATAAAACACTTTGGCCCAAGTTTGCAGTTTGCTCGGTAGGAGAATTGTCTCAGGAAGGGAAACTTCTCTGACCTGCTTCATCTGTTCAACAGGGAGCTCAACGGAGACTGCCCATTTAAGAAATTCCACAGCTATTTGGTAATTTTATTTGGTCCTTTTCTTCAGGATAAAATTATTCTTTTGCACATTCTCCTTTTGAGTGCATTCACACATTAAATACCAGTAAATGTATTAGTGGTGCTGGAGTCTGCTAAAATTGCAGACCTGCTATTTCAATTGTGCTTTAAATACGAGATATCATTTGACTGTTTCCTTCCCAACAGTGGTTGTTCTTTTGTAGGTGGGGCTGGTTAAGTGATGCTTCATTAAATTCCAAACAAAAAAAAAAGTCTTGCAGTTCTTGATAATTAGTTTTACTTAAATTTACTAGCAATGGAGCCTGAATAGAGTCCTGATTTAGTGACATAAAATAACAGAAAGAGCCCTTGCTCTTTCTTTCTTTTCACTGGAAAACAACATCCTTTTTCCCTCACAGGACACTTTGGGCTCATTATATCAGAGTGGATGATACCATGTCTAAAATATCATTTATCTATTATTGGTCTTGCCATAACTTCTTGTGTAATCCTCAACAAGTTACTACTTTACCATTGAAAGGAATTAACCTCACACTGTACACTACCTGTTCTAGACATTATATGGTTTCCTTAACAACTATAATAGATAGCAGGATATTTTTTTAAGTGTTTTAAAGGAGAGGTGAGTCCAAAACACTTATTGGCTTTTTTCTTTTTTTTAACAGCCAGTAAACCTTAAAGGAAGTCTTTGAGCAATAGCTGTATTCCTGCATCTGCTGCTCTTAGAAGAATTTGCAAATTTGTTGGTATTCAAGTGGCATCAATAAAATGATCTTATATGAACACTTTTTAAAATGCAGAGAGGGAAAGAGAATACAGAAAGCTGTAGAGTAATTCAATATTCCAAAGACTGCAGCCTATGAACCCAAGACAATAAGGACTCTATAACAATGGAAGTCTATGATGTACATAGAGTTTTGATATCAGACTTTATTTTTTAATCAGAGAATGAATTTTATCAATGTTGGTCTAAAGTAACCTTGGGCACTGTTAAGATTGCTAAAGGGGGAAGGAGCCTGGATAAAATAATTACATATAAATCTCCAAGAAGAAATTGCATTTGATCCCAAGTACACACAGAATATATTACAACCAGGCTATTTTTAAAATACTTACTCAAAGAGATTGAACAATAAGAATTTTCTTGGACATAAAGAGGAACAGAAGCACCTACTTTTAACAAACATTTTATAAATTGTCCTTACGCTTCTTTAAAGACCGCAGGAGAAACTCTCCCTTGATGTAAATGGTCCTAGACCTGCATCTTCAGAAAATGACTAGAAGCAAGACCCACAAAGTCTCAGTGTTTGTATCCCTACATTGTAAATTACAAGCAAATTCAGGACAGAAACACAAAATGATGAACCCAATCACTGTTGAATCTAGAGTTCAGCTGTATTGACAGTATCTAGCTTTAGGTACTCAGTTTAGGAGGGTTTAGCTGGCTTGTCTCCACTGTTAGTAGCGCAAAGAAAGGCAGTTGGGGAGGGGGGCCAATTCAGAACACATGTGAGGCTCCTACTCTGGGCAACTCTCAGCACCACACACCCACCCTGAGGTGATCAGCCTCTCAACTGGACATACCTCACTCAGCACGACAGTCAGGGCTGACACCTCAGTACCAAGATTTTTCAGCTTTGTTCAGGAATCAACACTTTTTTTCTGTTCATCTTTGTCATGAACAGTAGACATAGGGAAAGCTAGGCTGAGCAAGTGATAAATGTTCATTGGAGACTAAAGCTCCTAAGCTTGGGATGAAGCTATCACTTTAACTTCTCACTCATAAAGATGCTGCCATGCCAGAGCCACTGGAAATGTAGTATTAGTTTGGCAGCCCAAATGAAGTTTAGCTACATTTCTTGCTCAGGAATAATTTGGTGCACTGATTTGCATAAGGTTGTGTGCAGTTTTTGTAATATTGTGCCTGTGTCACAGGACTGACTGAATCTCACAAGCTTGGGTATTTAGAAACTAGTCATCTAGTTTATGTTAGTTATCTTGTCTCTCTTTATTACCAGTGGAGGGCTAAAATCCCTTCTATAGGATGAATCTTTTTACTTCTCTCAGATAAATGTCTTAGGAGAGAGTGAATCATCTTTTAGAGCTTCTTTGCATACACTAGACATTAAAAAAGAGCCCAAATTGGCAGCTCAAACAAGGTCTTAACTATGGTTTGTCATCAGATGAAATTAATTTCACCCTAAAGTTTGTAAAGACTGGAAGGCACACAAGGACAGCTACTTCCCTGAAGCATCCAGTTGCTGATGCTTCTTTGTGGATTAGGTATTTTAAACTTAATCTTTGTAGGAAGATTCTCAACACAGTAGTAAAGAAAGGAGGCAGAAACTTTCATTTAGAAAGTTTAAGTCTCTTTAGCAAGAGATGCTACAGAATAAGAAAAATCTAAAAATAGGGAAAGGAGTTTTGAAATGCTTAAACCACATTACACATTACATAAGCAGAACTAACAAGCAAAACAAGTCAGATGAATTTCAAGTGGCACTAAATATAACCTTGTAAGTAATACCATTCTAGAAGGCTGATTTCCTGAATCAGAAAGCCAGTTAGCATTAATGGACATAACTTCTAGGAGAGATAACAAAAGGAAAGGAGGTTAAGGGTTGAACCCGTTTTGTTCTGTTTATTCTCTGAAATCCTATTAACTTCAGGTATTTGAGAAGACAAAGCTTGAAGAACACATCTGAAGAAATGGAAGAGATCGAGACTCCTGAAGGAACAGGAAGAACTCTTGATACAAACATTGCCACACATCCAACAGGGCAAGTTCTTTGAATTAGGCATGAAAGAAACAACAGCCCTTCCCAACAGTCTGGAATGGAAGCTTTTTTTGTAATTTCTGATCTTCTTTCTGTGCCTCTAAAGTCATCACCTCCAGCAGCTTGAAATCCACCACTGCTGCCTGTGCCAGATACCTGTGTTCATTAGTATGAGCATCTAACAATTGCTGAGGCTCAAACGGGTGGCAACCTGCTCAGCATTGAGGTTAGGGGCTCGTTTGTGTGGCACTGCTTGCACAGGCCAGAAGAAAAGTCAAGATGCATAAGCAGGTCTTGCACAAATAATTTGTTAGTGATTTAAAAATAAAAAATCTCCTCCCCACCCCAAGAAAAAAAAAAAAAAATGAAAGGAAAACCCCAAGCTACTGCACCAGAATATAGTTGTGTTATGAACACTCTTCCCGAAAGTTTGTAAGCTCAGTAACTAGGAAAACTTTTGACAAAGATGTATGCAGGTAGATCTGTCATGATGCTTCTGCAGCTTTGGGGGAAAAACATTCAGTCACACTGGAGAACAAGACGGAGAGAAGTAAACTTTGACAGAATGAGCTATAACCTTCTAGACATCAGGTCCATGCATGCAGAATGTGTTACTACATCTGAGGCTCACAGATTGGTCTGCTTTCACAAGAATAAGTACAAAGAAGGTAAAAGAAAACAGCTGCATCATACTGAACAGTCATAATTGACCCGTGAGGGACAGGTACCCCACAGACCTAAACAAATCTATATACACACACATATATACCCAGCTTCCAGAAACGGATAAAAAACAAGCCATGACTAGACCAGTAGAATTAGTTGTGCCTGATGTTGGTTATGCTCGTATGTGTATACGGAAAAAACCTGCTTGGAAGAAGCTCGTGTGAGCAATGACAGGCACAATGTTAATTTTTTCCCGTGAAATGGTTGGGGTGGGGAAGCTTCTTTGTAAATTAAGCCCCTGCAGGAAAAGCAGGGATGAAGTGACTTTGCTGATATGAACAGGATTTTCAGATAATTGCTTGCAAAAGCATTCCCTCATTTTCACCCGAGAGTTCTGTATCTCCATCACGCAGTTTTAGTGCAGGAACCTCTATTAATTTCTGTCAGATTATTACACTTAAAAAGAAGAAATACTAAGAAATTAAGTTAGAAGATACTAAATATCAGTAAAATACAAATCCTAGAGCAAAACTAATTGTAACTTGTATAGCTGGAGGCATAGGTAGATAAACACCTGAAAGAACACTACAAAAATTGAGGTTTTGTGCTCTGCTAAAGTCAGTGGGATTTCAGCATTATTGGGACATCTACAGCCTCTCAAACACTAAGTTTGAAGAAGTTTCTCTTCACAGACATGTTTTGAAAATGGCAGTCTCTCAAATCACACTATATCTCACTTATCTTTACAGGACATGGATCAAAGCTAAACTGGTCAACTAGGATTCTCTTAAAATAAGAGAAATAGGCCCCTCCAAAGGACAGTTACTCTCATATATTTTAAACAGCAAGCTCAGGATGGAGTATATTGCCCTCTAGATGTGCTTTTTTTTTTTTGTCTCCATCTATTACTGAGGAAATCTAGACAATGAGATGCTTAACTCCAATTGATAAGGTTAGACAAGAAGAATTCTTCCCAATAAGGCAACGGATTAGCACGTTCTCCTGGAGTGACAGAAATAAAGAGCAGACTTGGCTGAGGAAGGGAATGGAGAATTTGGACCCCTACAATGCACTAGCTGAAAGGTATGAAATCAGCTCTCCATCTCATTGCTGTCTATGGAGCTCTCTATTCCCCGGAGCGCTGCTTCTCCTCGTTCACCCTAATCTGGTTGATTTGGGATTAAAATATGAAAGCAACTAGCAAAGAGTAGTTTTATTAAACAGCTGCTGGAGAGGATGGCTTTGAGCTCCCTCCTGTTACTTTGAAAGATACAATGCCAATAAATCTAGTACTGAGTAATAGTAACAACATGCTCAGTGTTAGCACTGCTCTTGCCCTGTTTGCTTGTCCTGTGAGAAAGATGAATGACTTTCATGCCTCACATGAGAATCATAAATAGCTTGGTATGAGAAAACGAATTCAGTGCTTATGGGGCACCAGTGCCAGTGAAGGCATTTTCTGGGAGCCTGCCAGCGAGCTCTGGCTTGCTTGTGAAAACCACTGAGTATTCTTTGCTCACATCAGTCCTTTTAGTAAAGAGGCCTTTGGAGTTTATGTCCACAACAGTATGAACACTGTGAGGGAAGCAGTGCCTGGTTTTAGTTGGAGAGAGGGTTACTATGCTTCTATAAATTACATTCTAAGCCTGCGGCTGTAGCACTAAAAGGGGGAAAAAAAAAAAAAAAAGAGAAAAAAAACTCACCAAACCCCCCTTGAATCCCCAAAAAATCTCTATTCTGCTTCCATGAAATCGAAGATCAGAGATTTCATAGAAACGGTAGATAGAACTGAAAAGCTGTAGAGCACTAAAATTGGGAAAGGAAACAGTGTTTCTCTAAATGGCCTGGGCCAAGATTATCAATCTAGATAGGGCAACATTTTTTAATGAGGCACTTGTAGGTGCAATAAAATAAACAGTATGGGTGGCAACTCGCAGTTGCAGTTGTCTGGTATTTGCAGAGAATAATTTGGAATCAAAACGTGTCTCCAAGTAAATATTCAATGTCAGTTATATGGGAGGACTTATTTACATTTAAGAGGTTCACATCCATTTCTATCCAGAAAACTAAAATAAATTGCCAGCCAATTAAACTGGTTCCAGTTACCGTCTATAAATGTATAAAAGGCCATTTTTAATATCTTTTAATATCTTTGTCAATTCTTATTTTTATTTTGTAAGAAGTACATTTTATGACATCAAATTAAAACAGAAGCTAACCCATCTCATGAAACCCACCTGAAAAGAAACAAAAAGCACACTAAAGTGACAAATACCAATTGTTGAAGCATCTAACAGTATAGAGGGCCAACAAGCATATTCCTTAAAAACCCTGAAAAAGTGGAGCAGTATTTCTGAATTGAGTTTGTCTGGTGATATAACCCAACACGAGCATTGTGGAGCCTACTACAGCACTTGGTCAGTATGCCTTGGGTTTGACCAGCCGAGAACGTCGTGTGAAGAGGCTTCCACAGTGGAATAAGGAGTTCCCAGTATTGTGATTTTTGGTGTCTATATTGAGGGAATAGAAACAGCACTTGGCTGCTAAACTCCGGAGTCTGTAGCTCCTACAGATTTGAGCCAAGTCCTCCAAAAGGGAATGGTTAGTAACACAGATAAATGTTGTGTTTCTACTCCACATCCGACAGCACCTCTAGTCCTGATTTTATGATGAAAACCACGCTTTCTATTCGAGCTACCCTGAGTTAAACTGTGCTGAAAATTTCTGGGCTTCTTGGAGTCTATGGACAGAGCAGCCGATCAGACAGTGCTCGGAGCCAAATTTTCTGCTGGCTTAACACCATCAGTGTTGGTGGAGTTGTGCCAACAGAGAATTTGGCCCTTGAACTTGGAGGCAGTTTTCTGAAAACCTGTCCATTTCCAAGCTACCACAGAACGCGCTGTGGAGGCCACACAGAGACTAAAGCAAATAAGGAGCATTTTTTTTAAAAAATCTGTGTGAGTACCTTTGGTCTGCCACCAAAAAATAAATAGCGCCTTCAGCTTTCCACCATCTGCAGGAGCTGTAATTGCACAGCCCGGACTCCAAAGGGGCCTGCAGGCTGAAACTGGTTTTGGTTCAGGTTTTAGATCTTACAAACGCTCCATCTCCTGTGAGGTAATGCAGGTTTTGTTAGGCCTTTTCAAGGTTTGACTGTCTCACAGTATATGCACAATTCATTCCGGTCACTTGAATCCCAGCACTGTCTCTAGTATGTCCTGCCTATCTTTTTCATACCATTTTTTAGTGATCAGGAAGGATTTTTTTTCACTGTATTCTTTTCCCCTATTGTTCCCTTTTTTGCTTGCTGGCAATAGTTATAAGTTGGGCAGGACACAAAAAAAGCAGATATTAAATAGACTGTATTTTATTAAAAATACTGTCATAGGTTTCAGTCTTGAACCAGCAGTCTGACTAATATATATTTTCCTTCCTTTGGAACATAAATATAGTCATTATCCCTGACAAAACAAAAAAAATAGGGGGGGGGTAACAGGGGAGAGAATTGTAGCTATTTAGTAATAATTTAAAGTTTTAATTTATTTCCTTGCAACACAATATAGTACATGCATCTGTGTAATTGTTTTTCCTATGCATTCTACTTGAAATGCATCCTACTTCTCAGATTGACGATAATGAAACATTTATACCCTATATTCTGGGATGAATTTATATTGATTGTTTCATATTATATTATTAATATCAACATGCCACTCCTCCCCTTTAATTGTTCTTTCCATAATAATAGCTCCTGTGAAGGAATCCAATTTTCTGGAAATTCTGCACAAAATTTTTTATTCTATCCCAGTCCAAGGATGTTGGGCCAACTCTTCAGGTGTAATAGCATTAGTTGATTTATTCCACCTGAAGGTCTCATATCTCATTTCAAATTGTGTTTCAGCTCTTAGACTTTTGTGATAATTCTTCAACTTGATAAGTTCAATTTGTAAAGTTGTGATATTCTTTCTTTCCCCCCTTGTTTGCTGAAGAAAGGTGTATATATAACCTGTCGACAAAGTTTAATTCTGTAAAGTTCTCTGATCCAATACACAGGGAAAGCATCCTCTTTCTTGGCACTGTGCTGTATTTGCTGCTTACTGCTTTGTTTTTAGACATGTTTGCTGATCGCTGTTGAATGCAATTTTGACTGGAATCAAACTAATTGGCCTGGGGTTGAATTGCTGAAATCAAATGCTGTTTTACAGCTAGCTCTATTTTCCACAAAATGTGAAAAAGAGAAGACCCTCTGTTGAAGTTCTATTGGAACAGCAGGATTAAAGTAAATGAAATTGGGCAAAAGCTCTAACTGCTGGGCTTTGGAGTCCACAGATACCCTTAGATAAAATATCTCTAATCAACTTAATACCACAAGAGTTAAGGAAAGATCTTGTGTCATGTTCTGAGGGTGATAGATCAGAGCATTCTGAATTTGTATATAGATAATACAGTGGCTCGGATATTGGTTTCATTTCTGTCTGATTCAGGAAATGGAATTCGCTTCTTGGACATACAAAGCACCAGATAATGCTGTCACAGTACTTTGCTTCTAGGTAGTATATATCCTCGAATGGTCTGAAAATGTATTACAGAGAGGGAACTGCACAGCAGTTCTGTAAAGCATAAAGATATGAGTTGATTATCAGACAGGAATACTACTCCAGACCTTAAAAATATTTCTTTACCTGCTGCATTAAGTTCTGGTCACTGTATCTGAATGAGTGTTAACTGCTGGAAAGAGATGAAACAAGAGTTGTGGACATACAGCTCTATATCAACAGGTCATATATCAAAGGCTGGGGCCTCCTAATTTAGAGGGGGAAAAAGGACACAGACAGTAAGCAGTGGTATAAAAGAATTAAGCTGACTGCCATTCACCACTATTTAATGGCAGGAGACAAGGATAGTTCAATGGAACAGAAGGGCTGAACACTTAAAACATTATATGAATAATACTTACAACATGCATAGCTAATATCTGAAAGGTTCTAGCATAAGTCAGTAAAGGAACACAGTATGATTTAAGAATTATTTGATTTCTCTACATCTAATGCGAATTTTCACATTTACATCTGGGTAGAAAGAAGTAGAGCTCTTACACTTCAAGAAAGACTTTTACCATTTTCTGGTGTTTTTTAGTAGAAATTGGGCTACAGATACGTTATTCCATGGCTGCCCACTCTGGGAACTCTCAATGATGTGTTTGTTACAGCTCATTACTGGTTAGAGGATGAAGTGACTCTTTGATCTGATTTGGTGGGGTTACTCTTTCACAAATGGCAGGGGTGAGGTAAGGGTGATATACCCAAGGTGACAGAGAGAGTCCCTTACACAGCTGGGAGCAGCTCCCAGGAGACTGGGATCTCTCAGCTCCAATAGCTAAGGATTTGACCCTAGTCACTCCTCAGTTTTGTAAATAAAGGACTGAAGACCTCTTTAACAAAGAAAAAAAGGATGCACTTGGAAGGATGAGCTGTTTATTCTCTGAATGCACATGTATTATCTTAATGTGTCCTATTGTAAACACTGACACGAAGTAATATTATAATGATTTGCAGACTAAGCTGAGCTGGAAGTGATTTAGGCTCATTCAGGCTGTTAAAACCACATCTGGTTCTTGCAGTGAGTACTTAAAGGTGCTTTCTGCAACCTCTGCACCTGCTGGTGCTGCTTCTTGTCCTGGGAAATACACTGCCCTTTTTTGTCTGGTGACTGCACCTACTCTTTGCTTCTTGGCTTGACCCCTAAAACATCTTCCCCCAACTCCTTGATCGACAGAGAGAAAGAGGACAGTCATAGGATCACAGAATGGGTTGGGATGAAAGAGACTGTAAACATCATCTAGATCCAACCCCCTGGAGCTTCCTGCGCCAGACTCCAGTCCCAGCCTTGCCAAGGCCTCTAAAGTAACTCCCCAGTGCTACTCGGTCTCTAAATCTATAAATGAATAACCAAATAATACAAATCCCCTTTTAAATGTGTAGGATTTAAGAAATGTTAGCAAATATTCGTTTTTTTCTAGAATACCAATGAATGTCCCTTCTGATTTCCATTGCACGTTCACACACTGGTAACTAGCCACAAAATAATTAGCAACTTGATCTTCTGCCCTGGGTTAATAGACATTCAGATCAAATCCATGATTTCTAGATACCAGTGGTTTCTCAAGTTACAGAGGTTTCTGCCAGGAGGTAATGAGAAAAGAAATACAAAGAGATACAACACAAATGAATGTTCTATTTGAAATATGTTAAGCCTAAACCACGACACATTTCACTCATCTCAGACCTTTTGGGATATTACAAGAGTCACTGGTGTACTTTACCACCTTCATGCCACCTCTACTAGTGCCAGCAATCCTCCCCACATCTAAGCATCTGGTTTCATTTCTGGTCAACATCAGGAAGGAATGCAACCCTCGTGAACAGCTGAATTTGACTTGAATGTAAACTTCATTAGCAGCCTCAGACCATATCATTCACTTGGTAAATTATATCCTGCCTTAGCACTGCTGAGGTCACTGTCAGGGGCTCAGGCAAGAGGGAAAGTTAGATGACACATCAAGGCATCAAGTGCAGACTAGTCAGACTATTTAAAGTGGGATTTTAAATACATTTTGTTTTTGAACAGAGGGATGAACAGAAAGAATTCAAAAACATTCAAAAAATTATCGTTCACTGCCATGGCCTTTGCTGTCCAAAGGCTACTGATATCTTGGATGTAGTTTCTGAGAAAGCAAGGAGACTGTCTTCCTAAGCACTGCTCTGTGTATGCATCAAAGTTTACTTTGTTTTGACCATATTTATGAAAAATCTAACTTTCATTTGAATTATCACCACAAAACTTGTGTTTAAACAAGCAATCCAACCTCTGCGTGGAAATCCACTGCATATCTGTTTGATCTGAAGACAAACTGATGTGTTCGATCTACTGAAAGTAAATCTGTGACATGGATATTCACAGCCCATTTAGACAAAGCTTTACAAAACAATTTGAGCAGTTACTGAGAAATACTGCAGAAGGTACTGTGCCTGGTGAATTCTCTTTTCTCAGATGTTTGAAAATATATGTGTTATCTACATCTTCTCTAAGGATAGATTACAAAAGGACCTCGGACAATAAGATGCAAAGAACACACAACTCTTACCAGTGGGCTGAAATATCTCATCCATGTGTACAGTTGACATAAATCCAAATTAAGGTTGATGTGGAGAGCCTTATCCTTTCATTGCCAGTTCCATATCTGCCTTTATACAAAATCTTTAGCCTTTGAAAGACTGTCAAGTGTTTATTTCTCTTAGCTTAGCATTCATGCGTACATGATAGATGCATAAGCATTCACTCTCTTATCCATCCTTCCATTTTTTGTATACACTGAGAAGACTCAAAAAAGCAAAATATGCTGATATAACTTCATTCAGTTTGCTTCTAAAATGGTTTTAAGTGATCAGGGTGTAGGCTTCTGTTTACACTAGATGACAGTCCCCTGGGTAAAAAGCTACCTGAAGGAATGGAGCTTTGGGGAGAACTGCTCTTTCTGTGTGAATTCAGATCATGCCTATGAATTCCCAACTTCCAAGCTCCGCAGCTCATACACCATTGGAAGGGAGAATGAAAAATACAATTAGAAGATAAAGTATGCATCAGTGTAACAGCTGAACAGAGAAGTGCAGGCACCTCTTCGTTTACCTTGTGCTTTTGAAGCAGCTTCCTCATGGCCCTGGGGCTCCTCGTGGCCAGGAATGCTTAGTGTCAGCTCAGCCCAGGTCTTCCCAGTAAAGCAAGAGTCAGGGGTTAGTACACACAGGGAAATACCAGCAGAAACACCAGTGCTGCCACTTGGTTCAGTTTTGCTGTAACATTTATCACTCTCTTTCTTCTATTTTTTATTTTATGTTCTGACTATTTTTAGCTCGGACAGCAACCTCAGCAAGGTGGGGGCCCTCAGCAAGCCCTGGGGGTGACTGGAACAGCTATCAGGGCTGGAAGCCCATTAGGATCAGGGATCCACTCTGATAAATTTCCCCTGAGTATTGGCCACTGGGCACTGCTGGAGCAAGAAGCTGGCATGCACAGACCTGTGGTCTCTCCCAGAATGAATGTTATTTCCTCATTTACTATTATTCCTGATATTTTGCCAGACACGTGGAAGTCTAAAACCTTCTCACAGAATCTAGGAGCCTATATCACACTGTCCTCATGCACAGCCCTGTAAAAATAATCCTAATAACTTTACCGCTGGTATATGTGTTCAGGAAGAGAGAGTTTATATCTAAAAACTGAGGGAAGCTGGGTGTCCATTCATTCATGCCCCACCTAATAACACACGCACCTCTCTGTTGCTCAAGCATGTGTTATATACGTGGTGACATCAGCATTAGTGACCCCAGGGAGCATTACTGATGCCCACAAAATTAGTTTAATTTAAAGAAATCAAGCCTTTAAATAGCGATATTGAACTGTTCTTATTTAGTCACATCTGTAAGGTTTTACTCATGCATTGCTTAGTATTAACATGCTGCGTTTATCTCTAAGTACCAAACTCCTTTCTGTCCAAAGAAACGATACTGAAAATGCATAAAAGCAACATACTGTGAATAAACAGCTTATCTTGGGGGAGTAAGATAAAATTCACAAAACTAAAAATGGGGAAAACCTTCTTCACTGTTGAATTTGCCATTTATAGATTAATCTGTCCATTGTGCTTCTATGAAAAGCTTTTCTGGCATTCCACTCAGAAAAACAAAATCTACATTTAAATGAATGTAAGAGTGTACTACAGCAGGAGCCTGTCAGACTGTTTTATACCTCATTGCTATAATTTAATGTTATTGATGCAACCTAGATTATGTTTGAGAAATGAGATGGTGCAAATTCTCTCTCATACATCAACCAAAGTGGCACAAAATATTAGGCTACAGCATTATGTAGTTCTGCAACTATTATATGACCTCAAAGTTCCCTAAAAGGCTTCAAATTGGCATAGACTAAGAATTTGCTAAGGGTATGTTTTCAAAGGGAATAGCTGTTGCTTGTTTATGGCTTAAACATTATACTATGGCAGTAATAAAATACCAGTGATGCATGCAAATGGAAAACCATGCTGCTTTTTGTGGTAAAAAGGTTAATTCCTTTGGAAGAAACCAAGTCCCTGGATAAAAAGCATATCTCAGCCACCTGACACACGGACATTTCAGTACAGTTTTATTGTATACAAGAGCTAGGAAAATCTAATAATATCCTGCTTTTTTCCCTAAGATTCAGCAGGTAAAAGCTCTGATTGAATTTCATCTTGATTTCATTAAATATTCATAAAGGCCAATTAGAAGGGCAGCTAAGTAGGCCACAAGGCTCCCTTCCATCATCCTGTCAAAGGCAGTCCATCAGACAGTCCTGTTTGCATTAGGGCCTGTAGTCAATATCTTCATTCAATCTTTATGTAGTATCCCTCTAAATCACTGCTCCATCCCACTTTACGGCTTTTATGGACAGACAAGGGGGGAAAAAAATCTAATAATTCTGAAGGCAAGATGCTTACTCGGTAGAAAGCAAAATGCAAATGAGAAAAAACATCCTCAATCAAATGTTGGAATGAAAATCTTTTCTTTAATGAGCAATGACATTGGTAGAGCACTGATTACATTGAAGAAAAACTGTTTAAAATTCATAATCAATCAAGCAAGTTTATTTTAACCTTTCATGACTAAACCGCTGGGTTACAGTTTAATTTATTGATGGTGCTTATCTCTCCCTTCAACCACTAATTTTAAAATTACAACCCATATAGAATATGCTGAGTTGAGTCACGAAAATATATACTGATGTTTATATTCAAAGAAACCTATTAGCTCTGCCTGTTTCCCTCTAAAGATTCAGTGGCCTTTCCATACATGCCATGTTATATATATTTGCAGTTTGTGCAGCTCCAACACATTAACTCCACTGGTGCCTTGCTGGCCTGAAGTATCATGGCAGTTTTCATTTCCAGGTCTGTTTGTCAGACAGAGCCAAGCAAACAAAATCCCTTTTTGTGGATGAGCATAAGGCAGTGCTTCCATCCTGCCACTCCCTGCACACTCCTGGCAATGGGGCTCGGAGGGCACTGCCTTTCCTGAAGCTTCCTGAAATCTGAGACTGTTGCAGATTGGCTTTTACTGTGAGATTTCTAAATTTGTCTATACCACGTATCATAACAAGAAAAGTCTCTCCTGTACTATTGACTCTCTCTCCAGAAGGACTTAAGGAATGCTGTGGGTTATAGCAAGGTAAGAGGATTGGTTTATATCTTGTTTGAATCAGTCGCCTTTACTTGAATTGCTGTTACATACAACACCAAAATGTCTTCCCAATACAGTTTTAAAAGACTTTCAAGCTCCCTCTTCCATTTTCTGAAAATAATGACATATCTTTTCAATCTAACACAGGGCATGGAAAGGTAAGTTTTATCACTATGTGTTTAAAAAGATATTGCTATAAATTTCAGAGACCTAATGGGAACAAACCCCACCAGCTTCTAAAGGCTGTGTTCTTGTTAGATCAACCATATAATTTACTTCATCACCATTCCTTGTAGTAGGTTGAGTCTTCAGTAGAGCAAACTCAGTAGATCCTTTCCTGTACAGCAAGTATGAGTTTCCTTCCTACAGTATTACTCACGTGTCCAGTTAAGCAAGCTTTACCTAATCCTTAATTAATGTTTTCTGTTCATTTTGTTTTTTTCAATGTGTTTAATTACTAACTGCCTACTTCTTTTGCGGACAGAGAAATTGAAGGATGAATATCACTGGCAGTCATTAGCAAATATGGGATACAATTGTATGTCATTATTAAACATCTTCACCTGTATAACATCAAGTGTTAGAGGACACTTGATGATCTCAAAGGGCTTGCCATGAGAATAAATACATTTTTGAGTAGTCTTTTCTTAGTAACAGATTATTAAAATACACTTTCAGCGTTCTTTATGTTATAAAATTTAATAAAAGTCAGTTTACTTAATTTTGAACGGACTCTGGAACATTCATTTCTACCCATCTCCCTGTCCTTCCCGGCACATGCACAGCTCCATTGTGGTAGTACGTGGATCCCTGGGCAATTCTGGTTTTGCAGTCATTTGAAAGGCTGAAAAATTTGGTCAGCCCATTTAACATGCTCTGTAAACTACTAAGAGACAAAGATTGCCTTTTTGATCTGTGTTTGTGTTGCACCTAATCCCACTTGCTTAGGTCAGGCAAGAACCACGAGCAAATTATTCAGAGCTTCCTGTAGGATGAAGCAAAACATGACTTCCAGTTGCTCCCTGCAGTGGAGCTCAGATCTCTTCTTCCCTCTCCAGGCAAGTCTCCGTGTCCAGGTGCACATCCTGGACACTTTGGATCTGGGCAAGGGCTGGTGCATGGTCCCCTTTGTTCCACCCACATCTCTGGTTCATCCTATGGGCATTACTGTGTCTCCCTGCCTTCACAAAATGCCTTGTGTTGTAAATCACACCAAAAGTTGCAACAGCTGCAAGCATATCAGCCAGAGGGAAGGTGTTTATCATTTTATTTGGTCTGCAAGGAGTTTGATATGCCCTCCACAGGCTACTAGAATGACAGAGCATTTAAAATATTTGGGTATCATATTAATGGAGTAGACATTTTCTACCTGTTCTCTGTTCACTTTCTTAAATCTTGGTCCTGTTTCAGTACCAATTATTATGAAAAACAACAAGAATAAGCCACACAGAAGCTACTTGAAGCAGACTAAATATAACCTAATCTGTTGGTCATTCCTAACTGTAAACCTCTGCCATTAGCCATATACCATCCTAATCACCGTTGGAACTACATTTCTGCTGCTTTCTTAAACTGTGAGAGGAGAAAATCCCTGACCTGTAAAAAACCTAGAAAAATGTCAAATAGCTCAGTTTGCAGCTTGTGTTCAAATGATTATTTAAAGACCACGTCCTAAAAAATTTAGAGCTGAAGTAAACTACTTCCTTCCATTCCTCCCCCTTCGTGTTATGAAAAACCATGTCAAATATTCGCTTCCCACTTCTGTTTGCTACAATGGCAGCCAAGAAAGCCCTGACAGGATGCTGGGAATCATCAGGAAAGCTGTTGTGTACAAGCCAGAATGATTTTACTGCTACGCACGCCCATGTGAACACGAATGTTTTGAGTCCTGTGCTGGGTGTCTGCATCCTAGGAAGGACATGTGGAGTACTGCAGCCAGCTCTGGGACATTGGAAGGATGTGGACCGGTCAGAGAAGACCACAAAGATGATCGGGGGGATGGAGCACCTGTCCTATGAGGAAAGGCTGAGAGAGTTGGAGTTGGTCAGCCTGGGGAAGTAAAAGCTCTGGGGAGACCTTATTGTGGCCTTTCAGTTCTTAAGGGGGGCCTATGGGAAAGATGGGGACAGACTTTTCAGCGGGGCCTGTAACAGTAGGACAAGGGGTAATGGTTTTAAACTAAAAGAGAATGGATTCAGACCAGATATAAGGACTACATTTTTTACAATGAGAGTGGTAAACACCGGCACAAGTTGTTCAGTGAGGCGGTGGATGACTCATCCCTGGAAACATTCAAGGTCAGGTTGGAGGGGGCTCTAAACAACCTGATTTAGCTGAAGATGTCCCTGCTCATTGCAGGGGGTTGGACTAAGTGACCTCGAAGGGTCCCTTCCAGCCCAAACCATTCTGTGATTCTACGTTTTTATGAATCTAAGACAGCAGAAGGAGAGAAGGAACGGAGAATAGTTGGTTTTGAGCAAGATGATGAAGGAGCTGCCTAATTAGGAGATTTTGACAGTGCTGACATTTTTCAACTTTTTACAGAGGTCTGTGAGATGGGATAGAGGTTTACAAAATCCTGGGATTTGTGGGTAATAAGGCTTCAGAAAACAGAGCTGTTACTCACCAAATCTCACAATTAAAACCAGGTGCCATTATTCTTACTGAAACCAGTGGAGCACAGGGGTTAAAATAGATAAAAGTATAGTTTTTAAATAGCAGGCACTGAACTTCTAGAATTTGTGGCCATAGGAGGCCATGGAGACAGATAGTATCGGCAAGGTTAAAAAGAGATTAGATTATTCAGGGACAGCAGGTCCATGAACAGATCCTAAAGGGAATAGGCGGGGATGTATTCGCTAATATCCCTAACCCAATGCTGGTGGCTGCTGAGAGGTTGAGAAGGGAAGGGACTGCAGGTAATGGCCAGGCTCATCCACTCTCTTTTTAGAGCATCTCTGGCTGCCTCTGTGGGAAACAGCACACTGAGTTAGAGAGACCACTGCCTGCCTCAGCAGGGCATTTCTGATGTTTCTGTATTGCTCTGCAAAAGTGAATATGCTCAGAAAGATGTGCAGATTGCACATGGTAGGTTTAAAACTAATGATCATTAAAAAAAGGATAAATTGAGAAAAAAATGTAATATAACATGTTTTTAGGGAGTTATGAAGAAAGGATACTGGAGCCTGTCACAGTGCAAAATCTGAAGTGTCAGGGCCCAGTGGTGAGAGGAGGGGGAACCAGAAATACAGTGGGAATGTGGTTTTCATAGGGCTGAAAGGGTGGTAGATACCCAAGTGCAGATGGAAGTGCATGACTCATTTGTGGCCTTAGTTCTGCTTGTCTGTTAAATGAGGTTTATGCTATTTATCCTGACAGAAAACACAGAAGCTTAATTTGTTATGTTTCAAAGAATTTTGTAGGAGCTGAAATGCAAATTGCCGTGAGATGGATCCAAAATGTGCATAATTCAATAAGGCAATTTTCAGTAATTTCCAAGATGCCCTGTGAAAGCCAGCTCTTACCACAGAACACCAGGTTTCACAGCAAACCCCTGAATGACAGCCTTTGTTTTGTAAACCATGCTCTCATCATCTTCTGGAGGTAAACAGGGATGGATGAACTTTTAAGCTCCTAACATCTACAGCCCAATTGAAACTTCCAGAGCACATCATGTTATAGTCACAATCCTAGTTCATCAAGAAAAGGAAAAGGTGGCTTCTTTTTTTGGATAAAGACAGCTATTTATACAGAAAAACTATTCTTAGTCCCATACAGATAAAATCTGTTCAGGAGCAGGCCTTAACGATTTTGGTAGCTTTGAGGTATGTTTGCTGATCTAAATGTCAAGAAGAATCAGAAGAATTTGTGGGATTATTTTCCCTTCTTCTTACGAGCACATTTTTCTGTTCTTATTTCTGCAGTTTTGCACATTCCTGTTCTGGATACACACAATTACTTCCATTAGGCAGCCTAGATACACCAAGAGAGAAATAGGAATGTTTCACTTTATCCTCCAAAAGCAAATGTAATCATGTTCCCTTGCTGATTTGTGTTTTGAAATTACCATTCTAATCCAATAGTTTAATTTTATTATACCCTTCAGTCTAACAGACCAGGCAGGGAATGTGTAATCACAAACAAAGGGCCAAATCCTGCTTGCCATACTAATGGGAGTAGTCCCACTGATTATAATGGGACTACATGCAAGCCTTACCCTTAACTAATGTGAAATGAGATAAACAGACTCAGCCTCTACTGTAGGGTTTTCTTGGAGCATTTCTTGGGGCTTGTTACTAAGTTTTTAAAACACAGCCTAATGTAGTGGCTAAAATACAACCAAAGTGGGAAAAAAACCCCCACTTCTTCACTGCAAAGTGCAGATATTATGACATTTAGCTTATGCTGAGATAAAAAGGCTCAAATGCTTCTAGCTATTTGGAGGCTAATATTTATATATAGGTATTTAGAGAATATATTTTAGCATCTTTTTGCAAAAGAAGCCATGTGATCTCTCAGGTATAAACCCACAAATTTCACTGCTTTTTGCTTTTAAACAGAATTATTTGTAAATCAGAGGGATGATGGAGGAAGGGACAATTCATCAGTTCCTCCATTAGTCCTGGTGCTCAGCCCTCACTGAGGTCCCTTTGGGGTGTATCCTTAAGGGGTCACACGGCACCTAAAAAGCTCATTGGGGGAGATCACTTCTTTTTTTCTCAGCTTCCAAACCCATATTTTTCTAATATTCTCAAACCTTCTTAGTTGAGGTTTCAAGGTAAAGAAAATGTAAGCTGTAAAGTGTAGCTGAGACTTACAAAAGGAATCAGGTAGGAGACTTGTAGAGAGAGGTGTTAAATAGTTGCAATTTGGGCAAAAAAAGAGCTATAAAGTGAAAAATAAATCCAGTGAGAAACCACAGCGAAGCTACTCTGCTACACAAGCAGTATACATATAACCAATGCCAGGCTATTAAAAACTCACTTTAAAATAATATAATCGATTCCCTGTCCCTCCCACCCCAACCTTCTGTATAACCAGCACGGAAATATTTGGAAAACAATTCATAACAGAAAAGAAATAGAGAAAGGGAGGGGGGAGGTTTGCTCCTTGGAGTTGTTTTTTTGTGGGTTTTTTTATACTTTTTCCCCTGAAACTGTCTGTTCTCAGTTGTGTTTCAGAACCCAGCTGGCTCTGAGTAATATTCAAACTTTTCAGTCCTTTAACATAATGTGTATTTCTGTCAGCTGAGCAATCTCTTTATCCAGTTCTCTGATTTAGTATACTACAAACAAAATATAGCTTTAAAGCCATCACACTTTCACATTATCAGGTCCTATGTGCACATTTGGCTTTTTATTCTTGACTATGTGTTATTTACACAGAACATCTTTCCTTGGACTCATAAAAATGTCTAACTGACCATGTTTCTGATATACAAGACTCAGTCAATATAAAAGATGTAGAATAAATTGATGACCAAAACTTGACTTTTCCAAGCCATCATCAGCAGTGTAATAAAAATGATTCAAACACCCAGCATGAGTCATACTGGCAATCTGATGGGATCATTGTTTCCCAAAAAGGAAGCGTATACAGGAGCCTCTGTGCTGTTCACTACAGCAGTCTGCACTTAAAATAATAAAGCGATACAAGGCTTGTCAGAAATCAAGTCTTACCCGAACAATACCACTCCTCAAACACCCATGCCATTCCCATCTTCCTAAGAAAGCCTGGGGACACATACGGACTTGGAGCACACATCACAAAGGGGAAAAAAAAATCGAGAGTACTTCAGACAACGGAAGCTTTTCCCAAAATCAGGGTTCTCTTTCAGAAAAGGAAGCCTGGCTCCCTCTCTTTTACACTGCTTTAGATCCACTCATCCCTGGATTACGTTAAGGAGGTCACACTTCTTTGTAACTGAATTGGTGCACCTTATTTAGGAGTGAAGTCACCCTAAGCAACATCTACAGCTAAGGAGGAGAGACAGACACCTCCAGAAAGCATCGGAGCTAACCTAAGATCAAATTCACTACGGAAGTGCCTTTTTCTTCACTGATTACTGAGAAAGCCCCAGATCAAGCCCCTAGCTTAGAGCAAATCTCAGCAAAATGCTAAAAGAAGGATCAGTTAGGGCTGTAGACATTTACAGAAGTAGACCAACACCTTAATCCAAAGCAGAAAGCCGGTAGCTATCACAGCTCACTTACAATATCTACTCCCATTTTGCTCCTTGTTCTGTAAAGAAAGTCAAAGCATGCAAAAGACTTTGGATCATCAGTGAAAATGCAGGACAAAACCAACCTTAATTCATCTGCCTTCTTCCATTCACAAATAGAAGCATGGGAAGGCTCCCCATTTAGCCACTTCTATTCATGTACGTTCTAGTCATATATATGCATATTTGACACATATATTCACATATATATTTATATTCATATACGTAAACAAGGAAATATGTTAGACACTGTGACTGCCTCAGTGTAGTGGTTGTGAAGTGGATGAGATGAGCCTGGGTTCAAGGCCATGATGATGGGAACACCCTGGTGTTCCTCATCAACCACTTCCATCAGAGAAGTTGTGCTTGTATAGCATATACCAGCTGTTCACACATAGAACAGCAAATAGTGTCAGTTCTGTTCAGAAGACAATATAGAAAACTGGCCATCACTTCTCCAGTTCTCAAACTGGGATACTGAGATTAATGACATTTTTCTCCAGAAGCGATCTGTCACATCCCAAAAAGCATGCTTAAAAAAAATAGTTAAATAATATTTTTGGGTTGATGACCTTTCCTGTCTTTCTGGGTAACAGGATGCAGTGCAGCAAACTTCTTTTTAGTTTTGCCAAGCAAAGGAAAGAATTTTAAATGCCTAGAAGGCACCCCACAGCCTTTTCCCCATATGTATTTCATCCTCCCAAGAGCTCATGTGGAGGGTTCCTTGACACAAAACTTTGGAAGCTGAAGTACAAATTAAAAGAGACCAAGAACCATCAGGATGAATCTTCTCCCCAAAACAGGATTTGGGCAGCTACTGGGAATTCTATGAAGTCACTATATCCTTCTGTCTTTTAATACACAGGGAAAAGGAAGAAAGGAACATATGAAGTGCATCCAATTGCTTGAAAAAGTGGTTTGAAAAAACAGGTATGCTTTTTATATAGAGTCATGATAAAGACTGGGCCAAAAAGGCACCAAATGGGGACAAACGTGCCTGAGCCCTTTGGAAATGCTGCAAGAGGAGAATCTGCAGATCCACAGTAGCAGGGAGAATGAGCAATGTGTGCAGGCTGAGGGGCTGAGAGCCTGGCAGCTGAAAAACAAAAAGGAAAGCCTGGGGATGAAGAAAGGGTGGAGACATCCAAGGCCTCTGAGCCTGAACCAAGGAGTTCAAGCTTCAAGTCAGTTCTTGCAGAGGAAGCTGTAGCTGGAGAAGACGGGGTAGTGCTCCTCCAGCTTGGGCCAGCACACTGAGCAACTGTGCAGAGGAGAAAGTGCCACAAATAGCTTTTTATGGCTCTGATTTTATACTCTTCTACCCTCCTCTGGTGGTTTGTGTGGACAAGCAGTCTCCTTGTATGATAACACAAAGCAGCCAAAACGGCATTATCTGAGCACACTTAAAACAATTTGGGAGATCAAGAGGCCAACAAAAATCACAGACAGAAAATGGAGGTGCCACAGAACTGCAATAATGGTAAATAACAGCTATAGAAAATTCAGAAAATGTTTTGATTATTCTTTGCCAGAGGTAGAAAAAGTGTTGATTGACTAGCAATGGACAGGTTTTTGTCTGTAAGCTAATGCTGCGCAGTGTCTGAATTGTACTCTGAGAGCCAAAAAACTACTCAACGATTTCCTCCCTCATGCAAGGAACATGAAATACAGGAGTAAGAGCTCAGCAAAGAATTAATAAAACCATAAATACAAATGGTTAATGCATGTTGGTGTGAGTGGCATACATTTTTCCTCCAACTGGAGCAGCTCACACTTCCAGTAACTAATACCTCACTCAGAAGGTCTGAATTCCAGCCATCATCCAAAGCAAGGACAAGGACTCACGGTCAGATACAATGTGGCGCACCAAGGCAAGCATGCCAGATTTCTATTATCATGGTGAGATTCCACGACTACATTAAGCCAAGTTGCTTGACAGCTATGAAAAAGACAGCTTCATTCACTTTTATCAGAACACTGACCTTTTCAGGAAATAATAGGATATATCCCGCTATCATTTCTCACATCAAATTCCTGTAGAGGTCAATGGGAATTTGGCGTAAAAATGTGAAATCAGTACTTGGCCCATAATGTTTAGTGCTGCATAACAGGCTATTGGGAAGGGATCCAATGTTAAGCATCAGTTCTCATTAATTACACTGCAGCTTCCATTTCAAAAGACTTTCTGAAATTTATTGTGCAAATTAAATACTGAGAGCCAGATCCTCAGCTGATGGAAATCAGAATACCCGCGATGAAGTCAAAGAAATAAGGTCAATAAAAATCAGTCGATGAACTCAATATAGCAAAGTAAAGCTACACAACAGAGAATCTGGCCCAACAAATAATTCCTTTGTCTAAGCAACATTGCAGATTTTTTTATCTGTAGTGACTGATCTTTGCTGCATATTCTGTGCTTCTTCACCTGTGGAAGGTCAAAAGATGAAACTGGTGGAAACCCCAAAACAACAGAAAGTTGCAGCATGAATAAATTCAGTTCTGGACTAGAATATAGCATTTTGCCCTAGTACAATAAATAATGTTCTCTTCTGAATTTCGTGAAGATTTGAGTTTTTTGGGTGTTTGTTTGTTTTTTTTGTCTGTTTGTTTCTTTGTTTGTTTTTGTGATGGAACAATATTGTAATTTACCAACAGAATTCTACCCACAGTTCAGAATAGGGGGGGTGATCCCTTTTGCCTACTTATTGTGCTGATTTTTACAGTCCTCTCTGTTATGTACAAAAGGAAATAGGCTTGAATGTTTATTTTGAAATTAATCCACTGCTAAGTCTGTAGCTTTCTCTCCTCTTGTTCGAATCTCAGTTACCTAATTTAGAGTCCTGGCCAATATTTTTGGATCCACATTCCTAAGAAAATATATTTGAACTACCTTACAGCTTATAAGACTACACCATAAGTGTTTCTAGAGGTCAAAAGTCTCTACATAGGCATTCTGTCAACGAGATAGAAACATTTGGACAATAATTTTAATGAAGCCATAGAACTCCTTTTCCCAAGCCACAAATATTACAGTTTTTAACAATAATAATTCATAGTACCATAATGTTCTAACAAGAAGACAGGACTATACTATGCCAAGCAGTGCACAAATGCAAGCCAATGTGATAGTGAGAAAAATGATAGTACAGCAAGTCCAGTCACAACCTCTGCTACACTCCAGAGAGCCAGGAGCAGCCCTCCATCCACGCACGACGGCGCAGTCAGAGCACACACATTCTGTAATACTGTGTTGTAGCAAGGCCTCTTCCCTCTGTGTATCATTTGGCTTTGCAGGAAGCCTTTGCAGCCTTGGTATTGATTTGGTAAAACTAAAAGCTGGAGATGAATGTGGCAAATGTCCTAGACCACGCAGCGTTCTGAGCAGGTCCAGCAAAGCGCTAGACGGAGCCCACATAAAAAAACAACTCTATTACCCCCCTCCCTGTTTGTAATATACTTTCAGCTTGTGTTTGAAGGCCATCAAAACGTGAAATTACTTTAAACATGGGAGCTGCATGGCAACATTTCAATTAAAAAGCTTCTAGGAAAGGTCATGGAGAGCATCTATAATATATTTTCAAAGGTCTTGGAAAGAAGAAGGGTACCATATGGGTCATGTCACAATTACGGTAAATTGGGTAAAACAGTTTCCTGAGAGTGCTCCAAGCAGAATAAAAGTGATTGAGAAAGTCACAATATGACAGGTATTAATAAGTACTACCTATCATAATGTCTGATATAATATCTTTTATCTAAAAGGATCCCAAAGTGCTTTGTAAAACTCTACATGGAATAATTTCTTTTATCACTATCATGTTCCCGTATTTCCAAGAAAGCAGTGAGCTGATGAACTCTACACAGCAGCACAGCATGAAATTTTTCAAAATCCCAGAAAGTGAGGAATACCATTTCTGTCTGAAATTTGGGCAAGGAAAAGCTGCATTTGGGGGTAAGTTCCCGCTTGCATAGTACATTTTCAATAGCAAACACCCTGAAGTGCTGCTGTCCTTCTGTCCGAAGCCAAGAAGATCTAGTACAGTTGTGCACTTTGTTAGAAAGTTTTTAGAATAAGTTCAGAAGAGGAGAATTAGTAACTGAATCACCAGGAATATGCCCTTTGAAATCCATGTCCCATACTGAGGTTTCCTATTGAAGTACTACCTCAGCTCAAGACAATCTGAGTTATCAGACCCAGAAGGATTCCAGCCATGGTGACACAGCAAATCACACACTACTACATTATTTAACAGAGTCACTAAAATACCAAAAACCCTCATGAAATCTTACCTGAATATCTGGCAAAGATGGCCTGTGTTAAATTGAGAATTTGTTTAAACAATAAAAAAACCCAAACAACAACAACAAGGAAACAAATAGATTGCTGAAGAGGAAATCTTCAAGGGCCTGGCTCTAACAGGCTTGTCAATATTAAGCAACAATGTGTGCCTTAAGTAAAGAAGAGGGTCTAAACAAAGCCCTATCACCTAGTATTAAATATTTCCTCTTGGTTTGTACTGCCATCTTCTTATCTGCCTTGAACTCTGTGCTCATTCTTAAAAAAACTATCTATCCATCCATCCATCCATCTATCTTCAGTGAGACAGCCATGCAAAAGTGTGAATCTTTTCCTCTGCCCACAAGGCTGGGAGGAAGCATGCTTGGTGTCAGAAGGATGCAAAATTACGGGAAAATAGCTTCCTTCCACAAAACAAACCTGTGTCTTGGGAGAAGTTTGGCTTCTGCAACTATGGATTTTTTTCTGGTGATTATTATTTCTTTCCGTGCCTGTGAAGGCTAAATGAATAATTATATTGTGAGAGTTCAGTCTAAGAAAATTATTTATTTGCAAACAAAAGTATATACAGCTTCATTTGTTACTCTTGAAACCTCTCCCTTTCCTGGTCATACAATTGAAAATGTGCCGCTTCTTTGTAGGGTTTTCATAATTTTGAAGATGGCAAGACAAATAACCACTCAGTTTTTCAAAGTCAGGATAGTACAAGGTCTTTAAAATTCCATGGAACTCCGTCATTGAATTCAGTATGTCTCAAATGAGGACTGGATTTTCTGCAATATGAAACCTTTCCATATTCACATGCACTTGTCTGGGTCATATCTCTCCCCTCGCCTCGAATTTCTCCCCTCTAAGCTCCTGACTTCAAAATGTTCCAGCAAGCTGTGTAGGTAAGAGAACATTGCAATACTGTGGATCCTATGAATAACCATTCCTGTCGTTTCTGTTCTTTCCTGGAAATCATCTCAGGTCTGCACATGGGGATTTCCTCCCTCCCCAGCCCACCACATGCGCATGTGTGTGCACACACACGCAAGCACAGACACACACACACAAAGGATTATTTTATACTGACATTCAGCTGCCAGCTCATTTTATCCTGGTCTTTATAAAATAATATCCTAAGTAGCCTATTAGCTTTAAGGTCAAAGTCTTTGTCTATTTTCTAAATCTGTTCTCTCCTCTCACTCCCCCCTCCCACTTCCTTTCCTTTCATTACCCTTTCCTATCAATTATCTCATCCCTGCCTGCTGCCCATCTGAGCAAGCCAGCAGGACCCCCTCAGTGCCCGCCAGATTGTCTCATTCAGCTTGCTCTCAGGTTGCTGCTGATTGCCGTCTTTATTCATTACCAAAACACTTGCTACATGGTGCTTGGGCCCTGGCAACCAAACTCTAAATCCTGCCAGCGAGAAGGTAATTACTAGTACACCCCAAACAGAGAATGGAGTCTGCTGTGAGTTGTTAGAAGCAGGCGTGAGATAGACCTGGGCTATTTTCATGCAACTGGAGCTGGGCTACTTGTTTGTCAGCTGGTATGTGCTAATGATTGGGCTGATTTGTTTCTTTAACGAGCTTTATCTGAGACAAAATATATCTCTAAACAAACTCACAGATCTGTCAAGGGCAGGAATTTACAGGTATGGAATATGGCGGGAGAGGAACTTTACGTGAGCTTTCACCCACAGATTTATGAAGTGTCTGGAGCCATGGGCACTACTTGGATGTGGAAGGTATGCTGAGAGCCTTCTCTGACCTGTGGGAGGCTACCTCTAAGGGCAGAGCTCATTCTCCTTGTTTGTTTGTTGAACTTAAACTAGACACTCTGTGTTAGGCAGCCTAAACTCTCCCAGGTGATGATTCGCCTTCCCAAAGGAGCTGAATGTTACTTACAAATGATCTCAGGCACAGATTATCTTTTTCTCCTCTTGTGTGCAAATTGCACAAGTTCTCTGCTATTATTTCATCCTCTGTATTTATCGCTCTTCCCTGTAAAAATCTATCTTAAAATTTCACTCTTTCACTGGGGAAGTAAAGCTGAGCAGTGCTGTTGTTTCTGAAAAAAATATTTATTATGGGAAGATCATTCTGACATCAGCTGAAAGCTTCTGTGTGTCTTTTGTATCTGCTCTTCAAATCCTTAATCTTTAAAGTGCTCACAAACGAGGCAAAAGCCTTACTGCTAAGCAGCCTCTAGCAGATTTGAAAGTTAAATTCAAGCAGCATTTATCTCACCATCAATGAGAAGGATTTATCCTATTACCTATCACTGCCATTGACAAGAATAGGTCCTGTATATCTCCAACACATAAAGGGAAGCAGACCCATCTAAAACTTCTCATATAAAAAATCACCTTTGATCCAAGCAGTATCAAATTGTATGACAACAGTTATAGTGATAATACTCTATATCACATGGAAAATAATTGATATACTGAAAGAAAGCCAAACAGATCATTTAAGGGGAAAAAAAAAATAAAAAAGAAAAGGAAAAACCTTTCATACCACAGAGTTACGAAGACCTTGCCCCTGGATTTGTTTGCAGTGCTTTGCTTAAGGTTTAATTCTATTGATTACACATTCCATTTTCCAAAGTGCCATTTGCCTGAAGGAGCAGGTGGTGTTTGCTGTTTCCATTTAACTGATATATTAGCCATGTGGTGCACTGCATCAGTGGGCAGTATTAATCAATTTACGGCAAGATGACAGAGAGAATCACTCACAGCAAAATTGCAAGGGGGAGAAAAAGGACAAAAGCAGGAAAATAATGACCATTAATAGGGAACTTGAAGACAGAAGAGAAAAAAAAAAAATGCTTTTAATACTTCTCTTTCATAACAAATGGAATTGGAAGAATTTAGGAATGGCCAGTGTTTGAAAGGAGACAAATATCACTATGTTCAGCGCAGTACTTTTTGTAAGCACTTTGCTGTTTGGCATTGTGTAGTGAATACACAGTCACAGACCTCGATACTTGCTGAGAAACTTAGATTTCCCTTCCTTAAATAAAAGCAAAATGTGTCATACAAGATCAAAGCTGGTACAGGTCTTTTCTTGGAAGATCCATTAAGTTTCTATATATGGGAACCATTTTTGTGCTGTACTATTTCATATATTATTTTAATATATATTTTTAGAATGTGAATTTAATATGAAGGTTTCTATGGTGCTGAGGTGTTTATGTTTCTAATCACCTGGTTCCTTCTGTTCATAAGATTTTTATTTTTAAAAAAAAAATTGACCAAGTTACACACTGCTCTGTAATTATGCTTCTTCAAAAATATATCTTGATTTAAATTCAGTGAGAAAATGGGGAAAGATACATGCAGAGGACGGCAAATGACTTCCTATCTATTTGCAGTCAGGAAATTCATACCTTTCTTCAGAAATCACAGAAAAGGCACCAAACTTTAGCTAAATAGTTTCACACTCCAGATTGCTTTGGAAATAAGGGATTGGCAGAGGATCTTTAGGCTCCCCAAGGGTGTCTCCACCAGGAACTTGGAGGGCCTGGCTCTCCCCAGTCACATCAGTCCCACCAGAGGATGAGGAGCACGTTGTGGCACATCTGCCTCAAATCGAACAATTCAAGTCTCTCCACATCCAAAGTTTTCACCCTGTCAAGCCAGGTCGAGGCCTACCCTTGCACTCCCACATCCCCTTGCTGCAAACAGAGAAATGCACTGGGGCAGATCCACAACGGGGTTAATTCGGATGGTCCAGCAGAGGTTCACTGGGGACCAGAATTCAAGGCCAGGTTTCAAGGCCAGGTTGGATGGGGCCCTGAGCAACCTGATCCAGTGAGTGGCATCCCTGCCGATGCAGGGGGGTTGGGACGACCTGACCTTTAAAGTCCCTTCCAACCCAAGCCATTCTATTATTCTATGATTCTCTAAGCCACAGCAAAGAGTCAGGATGGCTGAAGATTCCTTGAAGTTTGCTGTATCAAAGGATTCTGCAAGAAATGCAAACCCTCACATTAAATACCTAGCAACACATTGACAAAGAGGTGAGAGGCGTGTGAGCACATGTAAAGGGAAAGATACCATTTAGGAAAACTGTCAGATGTTCCTGAATGGCATGTAATCCATCTCCTTTGTCTCCTCACACACACTGTCTCCCAGAAGCTGACTTATGCCTGAGTATCTGATGCATTTTGCTGTTTAATATTCTATCCTTCCTTATTTTCAGAAAATATGATGATGCAGTGAAACTATGCTTCATAAATTAACAAATAATAATAAAACACTGCTTCAGGAACTTGTCTAAATGATATAATATTATCATGAATCATAGCCTTAATGAAGATCAAGGAAATATTTGACAATGGAATATCATATTGCAAAATTCAGTACAATAAAGTTATAACAGCTCTCAGTAACACCACATCATTAAATACATTTAGCAAACTTTTCAATTAGATGATGTAATAAACTTGTGGAGAGTTTGGGTTTGTATCTTTTGTGGCTTTTTTGCATCTCTGGACAAAGAAAGGGTTGGAACATCTGAACAAGTTTACAGGGTCTAAGTGAGGATGACAAGAAGGTGAAAAGCAAAACTGGGAAAATCACTTCAAAACATTAAATGAAATTATATACATGGGCTAATTTACAGACTAGGGACTTTTAAGGGAAATTTCTTTTATCATCATGAGCTACTTCATAGCAAAACGTTATCAGGAAACCATTTCAAAAAATCATGCCAGCTTAGAAATTGCCACAATTAATGAATGTCATGGACCAATCTTTCCCATTGTTCTTTCCTTTACAATGTCTAATAGCTTGGATTTCGGAAGGAAACGTGAAAAAGTCCCAAAGCCTTGCTTCACACAGCTGTAAGGTTACTCCCTTTGGTCTCCTCATAATCACTAAAATGAAATAATTTAATGCTGAAGCATATGCTTTAATATTATGTGAAACTTGTTAGGCAATTATAACTCTAGTTTTTCTTTACAAACATTCAAGGATCTGATCTTGGGGGAGTGTTTCTATATTTTTGGTCTCTATTACAGCTGGTGTCCAGGAGTTTCACACTGGATTTTTTTCATGGTGCTATTCCAGTAGCAAGCAGTATTCTTTCCAACCTGTGGTTAACTATTATTTTTCATAGATTTACATCTGTTTGCTGTGATTTATTTTTTTTTTTGGTAATACACTACGCAAAGAAAAAGATGCTTTAGAGCAGCTGCTGCATGTTTCACCACCTTTGCCAAGTGATGCAGCTCTTCTTACTCAGGCAGGCACTCCTAGGGCATGAGATGCCAATTAGTTCAGAAGATCATGTGTGTCCAAACACCAGCAGGAAAGACTACTCACATTCCTACCCACTGAAAAGCAGGACATGGAAATAGAGCTATGACTATCTGTTTGCAATTTCTACTTTAATATTCTCACTTGGTGCCCTCTGCTCAGACATCAAAATGTTTTTAGTGATGCTGTAAGTAACTGCAATAGATTACCAGAAGTCATGATGCAGGAGCAAGGGCCTTAACTTCTCTACATTATTATTTTCATTGTGGGGTTTTTTTTTGTTTTGTACACCCAAACATGTACTTCTGGCGTCAGGCTGCTGATCTGCAGTTGTGAAAGGGCCGACAGAATAATGCTGCTTATGCTTCCTGAGAGAAGGGAAAGATGCTTTAGTAGCTGCAAGTGCCTTTCTCTCTATAAAAGGAGTCACGGGAGATTAGTGTGACCTGCCTCAGCGATAGAAATTCACGACTGTGATCCCAGTGCACATTCCCAACACACTGCAGAGCACCTTGCAACACCACTCTTTACCTCTATCTGCCCCACCACCTTCCAAATGTAGCGTGATTACAGCCTTAAGCTGATTCCTCTCCTCGTCTCCTAAGGAAGACAAGCAATTTATTTTCTCGACTGTAGCAGTGCCCTCCTTCCTGGCCTGGCACATCACTTAAAGTCAGCTGTCGTGATGTAAGGGAGGGCAGACACGGGCCCTCATCGGCAGTTCTGCATCGATATGCCCACGAAGAATAAAAGCAGCCTTTTCCACACCAGACTGCTTATTAAACAGCTCTTAATGGTCTGTGAGACCTTCCCTCTTCCCTCTGCCTCCAAAAATGTACACTGCTTCATGGGACTTGTGGGAACTACAGGCTGACTACGTGGAACTAGAAAAGGATGAATTCTAATTAAGAGATAATGTCAGTGGAATAGAACTTTGTCACAGGATAATGATCCCCTGCTGTTAGATAAATATGGAAGCAAAACTTAGGCGGTTTTTGAAAATAAACAGTGAGGTGATGCCAAGATGTTTATATTCAGAAAGGGAAACATTTATCCCTCTGCAGTATTTCTATTTCATGGGGTTTTTTAATTAAACAGAACCAATCCTTCCCTCCCACCCAACAGAAAATGTCTTCATTAATGACCTTGGCCTTGGAAACTATCAAGAATATATGATCCTCACTGAAATCAAAGAGAGGTGGAAGGCAGCACTGACAGGTTCACTTTATGGAAGTAATAGAGTTTTGAGACTGTAATCAATAAAGCTTAGAAACGATTAGTAATATTTTTCCAGTTATTAATACTCAAATTACTAGCTATAATGAGCCAAACTACCTTCTGGCAAAACTCCTTTTTGTCAATGGATGTACGCCAGCAGGCAATGTGGTTCAGTGTTTCACATTTACTGTATATGTATTCAGTGGGCAAATTTTGATCTGTTACCTGTTTATATTTGGAATACATCAACAAAAGTCAGTGGAATTACAAAGTGAAAACTATGTGAAATCTGCTTATTAATGCTTTCACACTGTATTTCTTTAATTTACAATTTCTTGGTAACTGAGAAGAAAACAGAGCTGGGAAAATCTAGTGACTTTTCAAAATCCTAAATAAAAAAATGCTTCAAAAGACAAACTGTACGTCAGTGACTTTGTTTGCCATGTCTGCCAAAAGCAATTCTCTTCATCCAATGCAACTGGAAGTCGCATGAAAATCAGTGAGTTACAAATGTGTGGGGAGAAAAACTGGCTGTTGCTTCAGCTTGCAAAAAAAGGGAGATCAGAAACACCAAGCCTAGAAGTTCGGGGTAACCACTCCTAGGCTGTGGATTTTACCCTCTGTTTAGGGGAAAAGCCTTGTTCTCTATCGCTTAATTTGTAGTGACTCTAGAAAGGGCTACAGTTAGGGTGCACTTGTAGGTCCCAAGTCCTTGGATATCTTTAGGTTAAATCCTGCAAATGAATGTCACCAGCATGTCACTGGAGAACAGTCCAGCTGATGGCAGCTCCGGAGTGGCTTCTCTACTACCCCTAGAAAGAAGGTCAGAGGAAATATTTGAGGAATGCCATCGAGGCACTGACATGCCAACAAGAAAGATGCAGCTCAGACATGCCATCACTTGAAACTTGTCTCACATGACAGAAACTGTGGCACAAAGATTCGACTGCTTCGCTTCGTAATTTAGGCTCTCTTCTATCCCAAATTACAGGTTTTGTCAACTGACAAAAATGTGTCACACAGATCTTTCAACAAGAATAAGCACGGTTTTAGTTAAATTGATTAAATGAATCTGGTACACCTCTTTATTGTTTTTCTGTTCTGTTATTTTCGTAATATGGCATTTAACTGTCAGAAATTGCGTTCAGGAAAATTCAGTGGTTTGTGGTGGTATTTTTTTTTTCTATACGAGCAAGTATAAAATAAAATCAATTAAAAAGCAGGAGTGCAATTCCTAGTGGCACTTTGCAATGACTGCTTAATATATTTCGAATATTTTCCACTGCAAATTTGCTTTGCTTGGTTCTCTTGCCTTGAAAACTGCCATTTAGTAAAAACGAATTAACATGTCGACGTTCTGCATTTTGTTTGTTCTTAAACAGCATCTATTGTTGGTTTTGTAGTTGTTGATGTTTTTGTTATTATTGTTGTTGTCATTATTATTATTATTGTTATTCAATTTTTTTTTTTTTTTTTGCCATCTAGGGGATTCCAGGAGCTCTGGCTCCCTGCGTGGCATACCTCTTTGGCATTCAGGATGCTCGTCCCCTCTTCCAGTGCTATGACAAGGTTACATGAAGTCTGCAGCCCTGCAAAAACAGGTTCCTTTGGAAGCTGAAACTCTGACAGACTTCGTACACAGCAAGGCACCCGTGACATCCTGGCGTCTGCCAGCTCCATTCGTGCTTGATTAGCTCTTGGTTACCTCAGTGATAATGTCTGGAGGCACTGATTAATGTACAATAATGGTACATCTCACTGGAAAGATAAGCTTATAGAAGATCAATTAAACAGTGGCAATTTCACAGGCTACAAGCTGGAAGAATGGTACCTGCAGCCTTTTCTTGGAGCTATTTTTTAATCAGTTTCTTCTGCCTGCTCTAGAATTTTCATTTAAAGCACTAAGTATCATATGGAAAAAAGGAATACCCTGAAAATGAAAGGTGATGGTACCCATTAAAATTACAAGGGAAAAATGAATATGAATCAAGGCCCCTGAACATTCCTTCAGCTGTCAGAAGGTTACAAATTCTGCTTTGATGATAAGACAAGAAGTTTTTTCAAATGCAAACTTGCCATAAATGGTACATAGGAGAATGCCATTGTTTCATGCAATTACATTGTTGCCTGGGCAACCATGTACAAAAGTTAATGTAAGTACAGGTTTAAAGATGAAGTGTCTCCTGAATTGGAATAAAACCCCATTTAGTAGTACAGATGATCTACAGGGGGAAAAAAAAAATGACCCGAATATACCCATAAAAAGACCTTTTCTTGAGCAGAAGTATAAATTAAAGGTTACCCTCCTCCTTCAGTTTTTAGTCATTTTAGTAATAACATTAATTATAACAATAAAAGCAGAAATCTTCAGGTACTATATCTTAAATAGATATAACAATGAAAATTTAAAGAACACGATTATTATCTTCCTATCAGAGAATTTCAGAGAGCTTCATCATGTAAATAACAAAAATTTCACAAAACAGTTGTTTTCATAAGGGTATTTAACACAGACAACAAATTATTTTGCCCTGGAAAACACTACTATGGGAAAGTGTTTTATTGAAATGTATCCAGAGATTGTTCTTCAAATAATTATATTTAATGCAGATGGGGGAGGGAGAGAGATATATTGTACTGGGCAGTCAGTTTTATTACTGGAATGACTACACTTCTTCCTACCATCAGCCTGGATTTAATGGCAGAATTATGGCCCATTATGTCTATTGCAATGACTTCTCCGGAACAGGGTGGCCAAAGATTTATTTGAATGTGGAACTAAAACACACTGTTGAATGTATTCTTCGGGGTGTTTTGCATCTCTGGTCACGAGCCAGAGTGGAGAAACATCCAGAAATCATGAGAGAGAGAGAGAGGCCATGAAACAGCAAAAGAGCAGAAATTAAGAAAGACAAAGATCTCTTTTTTACGCAATCATGGTTTTTTAAAAATAAAAATATAATCTGCAAGGAATCCTATGTTTACACCCTTATTTCTAATGACAGCAACTGCCTCTGCCTGTTGAATAAAAGGAATGCCTTTCTCAATTTGCAGGGAGGATTAAAAATACTCTTCTTTCTTTTCTTTCGAAATATGTGCATTATTTTTTAAAGAAAGATAAACTGTTGTGCAGCCTTTGTCACTACAGCCTCAAACAAAGATGTCTCCAGTATTTAGGAAGGACAAAACACAAGAAAACTTGCTGAAAGGAACAATGCTGTACTACTGGAGACATGGAGTAGCTGACCTTGCAGGTCTTTTCCATCTCTTATTTCTTTGACTCTGTGAGAAATGGTACAAATGCATAATAAAGTCCAACACATATTCACTCAGACAGCAAGGAACTGAAGCTCGTAATAAAATAACACAATTTTCCCTGTTAGGAAATAGTAACCATGTTTTGTTGAAAAGTCAGGTAGAAAGAAAAGAGATTTCTGGCCGATGTTGAAAGAAAAACCTCTCTGTGCTAATCCAGTTGGGCATGATTTTCACAAGTGCAGAACACTTAAAACTCCACTTGAAGTCAATAGAAGCTGCAAGTGCTCAGCACTTCTGAAAAATCAAGCCCCTTGGGAACTGGGGAAGAACAAAGAGCAATGAACTTGTGCCTCAGATAAACTGACTGTCAAAATTTGTAGAGCTGCCATCATCTTCTCATTTAAACATGTTCTTAACACCTTCCTCTGCCTCTGAGTGATAGCTACAAGTCACTCCAATCTGGCACTGGTTAGGCAAGCAGCAAGCTAAGATTTCTGTATTTATGCTAATGCACTTGGTTTGGAATTATCATCTTGCCCGTGCAACAACCTTGCATCTGTCCTTTTTTTTATTCATTTAACACACCTGTTGTGCCATTTCCTACCCAGGTTGAAGTTATCAGAACAGATACCTTCATAAAACAGCAATTAGAGGTAATCAGTCCTCTTTTTAAAAAATTTTTAATGTGTTATTATGGATCTTTAAAGTTGGAAGACCAAAAAAATTCACAAATTATTCAGCTTCAGCACAGTGGTTATCAACCTGAGCTTGTAGAAAGGCAAGATTATTAAGCTGACATTACAAATCACAGGTAATTGGAAGGTATCAATCTCTGGGCGTTTGTCAGATTAGAGTTATAGATTGACACAGTTAAGAACAAAAAAGGAATTGGACAACGAACCAGTTCCTTAAAAATGTACTGACAACTCCAACAACTGTAGTTTGCTCCTGAGGAAATATGAAAACTTAAAACATTGTCTCGGTGCAATAAAGAAAAGAGATCTTATTGGAATTCTTATGAAGAGGAAGAAATGTCTTCGCATGACTCATAAAATAATAATAGTATGAATACTACTTTGCATTGTTTTAGTGCCTTCTGTCTCAGAAGCTGAAAGTAACTTTATAAAAATTAATGGATTAAGCCTGACAATACACCTTTGAGGTGTACCATTATCTTTATTTTATAGATAGCAAACTGAAGGCAAACAGATTCTACACATCTTGCTAAACTAGCACTTAGAGAAAGCTTTAAATACAGTCTTTGCAGGAAATGTCGGCCTTCGGTGGCAAAATTATCAGTTCATCTGTTGGTATAATCCAGATCATATGAAATTGCTTTTGAACCTGATGGTCAGTGACATTTGAAAGAACTTAAGTCTCAATAATTGGTAATTTCCTCCTGAAGTCTGGAGGTGAGTGAAGGCAAAGATCCAACACAGTGTCCCTCTGGCATCAAGTTCTACATTTTCCAGACCTTTTATTTGGCAACAATGCCTGAGGGCCAACATGAACATAAAACTCAAGACAAGCCATAGTTTGTTTTCTTCTGCCCAGGGGATCTCATGAGGCACATTTTGGGGAGAGGGGAAGAACTGGGGCTCTCATAGTGGAGTTAGTGGACACACCAAACATCTGCGGGATACCAAGGTCTGATAAGAGAATAATTACATGTGCTTAGTTAATACATAAAATCTATTTTAGAACCAGGCCCTTTAGAAAAAAAACATCAAATACCTGAGTGCTAAAATACGTCTTCCAATATCTATTCCTTCATTTTTGCCTAATGACATATGCTTGGATAGCCACCCACCCAGCGTACTTTGGAAAAGATCTTAATCTGTCTGAAATGGAAGAGCTGTCACACTGAGATAAGCTCAAAGACTAAAAATTTGTTTTACTAAAAATTGCTATCTGGAAATTCTTTCTGTAGCAAGGTAAACAGTTCCAGCTAACCTATTTTCTACAGAGTCAAAGGAAATATTTTCAAAGGATACCAGAGGTTCACATACCAAAACGTATACGAATTTCTCTGTGCCTCTTTATATAGTGGTGTTTATCATGACTGGGCACCTATCAGTGTCAATTTAACAGAAGTGAAAGTCAAAAAACATCTAAGAATGTGTTCTTGTGCACAACTGCAATAACACTTCACTTGATGACTGAAAGCATAAATGTAGTTGCACAGGAATGGGAATAGGTGAGCTTCAAGCTGATGAAAACTGGTTTTGAGATGCACATCCTGGGGAGAAGCCAGAATTACATGGTTTATTAAGACCCTTGGGTTCAGCTGGGACAGACCTTACTGACCACAGCAAATTCCGGGAGTGTGTTGTTGGTGGTGTATTATTCATGTACTGCTACATAAAATTAACACAACAGTGAGGAAACATTTACTACAATCCCAGTAAAAAAGGTCTCACCTAATAGGAGTACGATTATTAATGTGGGGAAATAAATTATGTGCTTTACCTTCTACTTGAAGTTACCAAATGTAATATGGACACTTTTCAACCTGGTATAGACTCTGAAGACTAGCGTAAGAGTCATATGGATCTCTTTGAAAGATAAAAGGTTTTTAAATATGAGGTCTGGAAGACCATGCACTTCACTTCACCTCAGCTGCAGAGCTCTATCTATATGATGATATAAATCATCATGCCACCAGGGCTAGGTATCTTTGAAGCATCTTTACATTTGAAGCTCTCCTAATCTCAGATCTGAGTCTCTTTATCTCTTCAATCAGAAGACGAGGCAATATGTTAGAGAGCCATGTGGAAGCATAGCTGATGAGTGGTGCCCCATTTAATAACGACTCCAGCTAAAAAGAAGAATTTTCCGGGATTTCAGAACTGTCCCAAGGTCAGCTGCCTTCACTGGGAGATTGATTTACAGACTTAGGAGGACAACTCCAGTACAGTAAGTTTACAGGGAACCACAATTTCCACAAGTTTGGCCCGTTGCACAGTGTGATGGCAGCCGTGAGGAAGAAGAGCAGCTCACCTGCACTTCTGATCCCCCCAGTCAGTGAACACACCAGCTCAGCACACCAGAGGGAGAGCAGCACAGTAGCAACACACTGACAAGCTGATTCGATTTCAATTAGCATTTCAGCTTCAGCTGACAAGTCAGAAAGACAGAGTAGGGGAAACATATACAGGAGACAGCGATTCGTGGCGCAGAAACTCAGCAGACAGGGAAATAATGTAAAGGCTGCTTGATTTGCAAATTGGCTCATGCAGCAAAATCAGTTTCCTTATTATTATTTTACAAGACAGAAAATTAAGGGGGGGGGAATATATAACTAGATGAAATTATTTAAACCTCAAAGAAAATATCTGGAAAATGTGAACAGTTCATCTACTTCTTGAAAATGCTGTAGAAGTAAAAGGCAGGGGGAGCTCCTCTACTGGTCACAGGTGAAAGAAAAATCAAAAGGTCCAGGAGCTTCTACCACCACTGAACAAGGGCAAAACTGGCCACCTGCTAATTAAAGGGTCCAAGTTAGCTACCAAAATATTTAAGGCTATGGGATTTCCCACTAGTTACAAGATGAGTGGATGCAAAAGTCAGGATCTATTACAACTGGCATTTTTGGTGAAAATGAGCTACACTTCAGATCTATTTTCCCTCAGGGCTTTGAAGAAGGGGGACAGATGGTTGGATAATTTATACCATTTGGCATGAGGTTACATTTGAAAAAAAAAAAAGAAGGGAAGAGAAAATAAAGGAAACCGAGAGAGACAGAGAGACATGAGCTATTCATATCTGAGCAGAGATGCAATCATTTTAGACACAGATTTGCTCAGACAATACCACCAGCATGTGTCACTAAATATTATAAGGACAATTTTAAAAGAAAGATAGAGATTGGTGACTCCACTGCAGAGAAACTAGAGTGGACAATATGAACATTAATTTTCTAAACACCCCCACTTGAGGATATCAGAAAGCTCTTGCATCCATTTGTTTATATTAATACATGATCATGTTTTTTGCTTCATAGTCTCATTCATCACAAGATCTCAGGTTTCAGTGGTTCACTTCCTTCAAACATCAGCTTGAAATAAATACTACCATTTTTGTTGTACAACATGAATATTTAGCTAATATTAGATCACTTTTAGAAGTGATCATATTAAAAAAAAAATTCGAATGTGATGTTCAATTTCAGTGTAATGAACTTCAGAGCACATACAAGTGGAGATGAACTCCATGGAGTAGTAAAGGCTACACATTCTCAAACTGAGACACGGCAAATCATCTACAGAGCACTAAAAAGGGAAACATGGCAAACTGTCTTTTTTAGCTGGTTTCATGAAGAAGTAAGGACTGTCAGTCTTCTCTACATCAGTTCACCCACCAGGAAATTTTAACTAAATTTCTCAAAGACATCTGACTGATACCTTGATATTGATATTCAGTGGTGAGGCACTGAAAGAGGTTGCCCAGAGAAGCTGTGGATGCCCCACCACTGGAAGTGTTCAAGACCAGGCTGGATGGGGCTTTGAGCAACCTGGTCTAGTGGAAGATGTCCCAGCTCCTGGCAGAGGGGATGGAACTAGATGATCTTTAATGTCACTTCCAACCCAACCCACTCTATGATAACTCAGTTAGGTTGTAGAGAAAGGAAAGATACTCAAACTAGATCCACAGCTGAGGGAAAACTCACAACCTAAACTTCGTGGTGGTTACACACCACAACACCCACACAGAGCAGGGCCGGCAGGGAACCTGCGTGCACAGTCCACTGCTCCCGTGGGGATCAGCAAAACAAACCTGAACCACAAATTTTCTGGAGTCCCTCCGGCTGGTGGAGGTGCGACACTCACCTCAGCAGCCTTGATTTCCAAGCCTGGCGCTGCCTAGTATCTAACATTTACTCTCATAAATGTGCTTCCCGAACAGCCACCTCGGGAAGGTCTCGGAAAAAGCCAAAGCAATCAGAATACACAAGGAGAGCTGTGTCAAATCTAAAGCTGTAAATATTAAAAAGCCATTGCATGAATATTGCAGAGCTAAATGCTGCATGTTGGCAGAAAGCCCACAGTTGCCAGTGACCTTCTTTGGGAAGGGAAGGCCGACCTCCAAACAGCCGTATGGGGGTTGCCTGTGTTTGTGTTTATTGTGCATATAAATACACGCTGGTCTGTTGACCAAGTTTGCGGGACATTTACAGTAGTTATTAAACCCGATCTGTATTGTTTCAACCTTTCCAGAGCTCTGACAATGTTTGTACAACAAATGCTCTCATCTATAGAAGAAAATGGGAGGGGAGGGGGGAAACTAAAAGGAAAGCATGGCAATATTGGACATGGAGGCTCTTGTAATCTCGGTGGCTTCCCAGGCACAGGCAGGTGGTGACAGGAGAGGTGGGAGATCAGCAGGGGTACCCAGTGCTGTGACCTCAGGAGACTCCACTTCCTAAACGCCAAAGCAAAAAGCAGCAGCTCTGTCCTGGCCTCACACAGATTGCTATTGAGGCAGCTGTGGCTCGTATGGACTTGGCTGCATTTGCACCAGAAGTCCCTCTTGCAGTTGTTGGTGCACACTGGGAGAGAGGCGCAGCAAGAGTCAAGGGGAAGAGCAATGATGAACCTTTGGAAATGCTCAAAAGTAAAGGATCAACATTCCCAGCTGAGGCACCATTACAAGACAGTCTTGCTTTGTTCCTTGGACTTGGCATTTTGAGCGTGAAACCACCTCTGACAGTATTAAAAATCCGGACAAACCCCGCCACAACGAATCTGAACAAGATTTGAAAATCCTCATCATTTTTACAGGGGAAAAAACCCACAAAAGATGGTCTTGTAATAGAGGAAGAGTTGGTGAACACCTTAGACACATCTCTGGCACTAAGGTTTTTATTCACTGGGCTTTTAATTTGTTTTCACAGCGGTTTGAACAAATTGAATTTGTTAATTAAAGCGGTAAAATGAAATGCTGAACATTATTGACTAGATGCTAATTACATTAGAAGAGATATCGGGGGAGGGAGGAGTCCTTGTTTTCAATAGCCAGGACAAATCATATTAAGAGAGACAAGTGATCAGTCTGAGCCTAAATTCTGCAGGGAAAAAACTGTTTACATATTGTGGTTTAATGTTTATCATTCATGATCTTCAACTGGCAATACCAATAGAAACATGATTACTGCAGCTTGCTGTTGTACTTCTTTTCAAATTTCACTCTAGTTTATAACATTCACTAAGCAGAGGTCAGTACCCAATTAAATGCAATGATGCTCACTGTGCTAATCAGGTAGGACATTATTTTAAAGTTGGCCTCATGAAAATGCAAACAGTTCACATTCCATATCTGAAAAGCCCTTTGAGTCTTCAAGCTGTAACTTTTAGTATTAAAATAATTAATATCAAGTTGAATGTTTTGTTTCTTCATACTCCCTTTCATTTAATGACCCTAATTTCCATATTAGCATATTATTTTCAGCAAAATTTTAATTTCACCCTTCATCTATTTATATGGGACTGGATGGAATTTGGTATTACTTTCTTCAATGTAATTTAACACAGATCTGTACCATAATCCTTCCTGCTAACAACCACTACACAATTTCTGTTATGGGAGTACTGGCCCCAACCCTATGAGTTACTTGTAAAGGATACACGTTCACCACATGACTACAACCACTATCTTCAGAAAAAAAAATCTCTGTAAAATCCCACTGATGTGAAAACGCCAGGAGATTTTCCTTCCTGAGGTACCTAAATAATATCTAAAAATACAACTCAGCCTCCAGTTCACTTAAGTGATAATTAATATTGTACTCTACATGCAGCAGCTCCTTTCCGGATGGAAGCTGTAGATACCAACACGTATGAGTCAAAGAAGAATCCATCTTATGCCCTCAGAGTTATATTGACTTTGGAGCACAGACAGGTGCAATAAAGATTACTAGAGGCTTTCTGTGTCACTACCATCCGACGATTCAGAGTACAGTGAGAGGGGATTTGCTGAGTAAGAGGAACCATTTTTAGATTGACAGTTTTCTTACTCTCTGCTGTGCTCATAACCACGTTCCTTTTTTCGAACACCACCAGGATACTTAGGGCTTTACAAAAACATAAGGAGACTGTTAGAAAGAAGGAAGGCATTTCGTTATAAAAGGCATCAAACCTCTGCTGCTCGTAAATACACTGTAAACAATAGATGATGTCACATTATAAAGAAACAAAGAACAATTGTAGCACAGAGAATCAGTTTTAAACCTTGCTGGGCAGAGGGAATAAACATTGTTCTTCCTTTAGAGTCACAGCAGAGAAGTGGCAATAAAATGATAAAGGACTAATAAATGCAAATGAAATAAACTGAAGCATCAATTTCTATGTGTAAGAAATAGGGACAGAGTGAAAAAGCCTGAACTGCAGCCATCAGGAACAGCAAAGCCAGCTGCAAAGCAGGGCACGACCACCTGCATTAGCTTAAGCAATGAGTGCAATAAAGCCCCAAGCACAGGAAGGTGATAAATTAAAGGTTCTCAGCTCTGGCATGTTGAGAGTGTCTTAACAGGGACAAAGAGAAAACAAACAAATACTCATCCTGTTAGCTGTTCAGAGCATGTGCTTTGTTCTCCTTGCCAGTGTGTACGAACAATGCACAGGATGGCCTAAATGACACATTTCTATTTTCTTTCTTTGGGGAAGTTAATTGCCTGACAGCAACACAACCTGGCTGGGCTCAGGAGGGTCCCGAGCACTCACCCCATGTGTAACTATATCCATTCAAGCAGGCTCACTGAATTCGTGTGTTTGCACAATGAACCCTTTGAGCATGGTCAGTGCTAAGGAGAGTGGTGGCCCTGGGAACAGTGCTGCTCCAAAGCCTCTCCAGCCTGGAACAAAGCCAGTCAAACTATGGCATGTACATTGGGAATCCCTCTGTGCATGGCCAGTAAGTCTGACAGTCTCAGTGTAGACTCATGATGCATAAATCAGATATAAAATTTTCACAATGGTTCTAGCTATTTACAAAAATAGCAGATTCCTCCAATAATAGTTCAGGAATTTTTTTTCACGTATCTTTTATACAGAACACAGAATGTTACCTCATAATATGGAAACCCAACTACAGCACAGACAGGTGACAGTTACAGCATTGGCTGATGGGTCTTCAGAGACCACTTCAAGTTACAGATGCACAGCCTGGACCTCTGGGAACCCATCTGTTAAGATGACACCAACCTCAAATAGAATCAGGAACTTAGTCTCTGCTTATTCCTTTTTGAGGTTCTTCAAGGGAGCAGAATAACAGTCAAGAGCCTGATCCTTCCTGCCTAACCTCATTCTGCTCTTTCACTGAGTGTTTGAGTTGTTTGAGATCTGAAATGAACAAAATCTGGTTCTGTTTGCATCTAAAACTAAATCTGCTAAAAGACTACTCTCCCAAGCTAATCCAATCCCTTCAAACACTACCTCTGCCTTTTGCTAGTTCTAACTTTTTATTGATGTATACTTGATTTGCACTCTCAGTTTGTGAGTGCTTTGGGTATTCAGTTTGTCAGAGAGGCCTCCTGGACAAGTTTCCTAAAGCCTTTTTGAATAAAGTGCACATACCAGAGAAGTTCAAGCCTGAGACAAAATCTCGGCCAAAGAAATGGAAGAGAGAAAAAACCAGAAATCTAAAGTAACACACATGGAAATGCCACGCAGAGGAAGTTATTACCATTAGCACTTCCGAGCTCCTGCTGTGTTGATGTGGTTTTATAGATACTCAGCGTAGGTCTGTTGCTCAACAAAGGAATTTTGCTCTATGTTTGCATGAAAGAAGTAATAAATTTGTTACAATCAGTAAGCAAAATCCAAAAGGATTGGACATCTGCCTTGGAATCTGCTTGCTATACAGAAAACAGTTTAATATTGGCAAAGAAACAAATCTGAGAAGTGCACAGGACCTAATTAAAGGAGACGTGCTTGGAAAACAGATAGTAAAATAACAGCCGACTAGTTCTGGATTAGACATGAGAAACAATGAAGATAGAGTGTAAGTTTCAAGGTGTTGATTTTCTGATGTTGTCAGGCAGCCTGCTTGTTAAAACTCTGTGAGTACCAGCACAGCACAATGCTGACAAAGCCACTGGTCATTAACAGTGCCCTGGATGGCTCATCCCTAAGTGCGTGGCAATAAGGTTAACTTTACAAACACTGAAGGTATGAGCATATGCTGTTCCATCAGATATGTATACTATGGAGAGGAGAAGTTTTAATTTATCACCTTCAATATAGCTGAGGAAAAATGCACAGAACAGATTTACCATGAATTTACCAGTTAGATGTTTTATTGATACCTCCCAGAAATATAAAAATAAATGCCCAATATGGCACATTTCTGTCTGCACATTTGTTACTTTTTTTTTTTTTCCCCAAGTAGTGCCAAACTGAAAAGGGTAATTTTGCTGTGGGGCTGCTTCCTTTCTCTCATATTCTGGCCTGAGGAAGTTCATCCCTAATATTAGAGGGATATTCCATTTTGTTTTGATTCATATGGGCCTTTTATTATCCTTTCTTTGGCTTAAACAGTTTAATTCATGTTCTGACATCATGACAAGGAGAATTCCACCTTTTCCATGTGATGGGAATTCAGGTCTTAAAATTTCAAATGCAATTTTTGGCACTGACTTTGCCAAGCCACTAGAGCTCAGGACTGAGTTCTGCAGGACACACAGCCATGGACTGAGAGCTCTGGGCAGCATTACCCTCTGGAGCTGTCTATGTTTTGGCAATTGTTTCTGGATTCCAAAGATCAAAACTTTGCCTTCTACCTTGCCTTCCACTTGCATTTCAGACAAGCAAGCATCACAAGGACTGCTTATTAGGTAGCACTCCTGACTCTCGGGAAAGTTTCAGAAGCTACAACTGGCTCAGAGGAAACTAAAATTAAAGGATGACCTTGGTGACCTTCCTCATGAAACTGTGCCAGACAGCAATAACCTGGTTCATATTTGGGGAAGTCAGTAGAACACCACCAGGAAGAAAAGCTTTAAAATGAATATAAAAAGACAAGGGTATTGATATTAGAAACAAATTTGGACAGCCATTTAAGTTTCCATTTCCAGTAATTCCTAAGTGTGGCCAATGAATATGAAGAATTTCAGTACATTTCCTCCAGAAGAGATTAAAGCTGCAATCAAAAGCAATAAACTAAAACACAAAATATAATTGAAAAAGTAGGAACTGAAAGTCCTTGGTCAGACTAATGGATGTAGCAACTGAAGCAATTTGTGAGCACTTTTTGAGTTCCCTCTGAGCAGTCCCTTACCACAGTAGTGATGAGGCAGTAGACCATAAAGTTTGTCACTGGAGTGTTAGAATAAATTAACAAAGAGGCAAAACCTACCTTACCTCCGAAAAAATTACCTCCAGATTTGCCTTAGAAGCAGAAGAAATTTATACTGCACTGCTTTGAGGTAAGGTTATTGCATGTTTGCACTTATTAGATATGCATCTGTACTGAAGGGGTTACCAAAACTCCAACATTGCCAAAGGGACATGCACACACATGCAGCAAACATTTTCTCACTACATTCCTCTGACACAAATGCACCTTCCTACACAAAACCTAGACTGTGTTCTACCTCAAATATTCCAAACCAGACACGTCAAGTTATGAATGTCCCTATACACTGTGCATGCTGATATGCAAGACAACCCAGAGACAGGGACCATCCCGGCACGGCAGCAGGTGACAGGGAGAACTGAACACTGGTGTCCCTGCTCCAAGAGGTAATCAGGGTGTAGTCCATCACCAGCAACACTGCAGAACTGCTACCAGTAATGACACCCATCACATAACGCTGTAGTTGGGTGATTTAAAGAGGAGGAGTCTGGACTTTGAATTTCTTTGTTTTGCCATTCACATGCCATGCAGATTCTTTTCAGAGCTGATATTATGTCAGTGCACTCATTACAGTTTAGCTGAGGTCTGTGTATTGTTCTTCATATATATTCACAGCATACAGTAAACTCTAATAGCTCCTTTGGAGCTGTTACACTGTATGCTGTAAATGGTTATTAACAATAGTTTTCATTCATTTACATGTAATGGATTCATAATAGCAAAAGTAGAGTGAAAATCTTACGCTGTAATATGAAAAGTAGATACTGCATAAAGGCAGCATTTTAATACTCAATACTCTGACTGTTTTAATTATTTTTTAAATATCAATAGGTCCTGCTTCAGTAGCTTGTAAAATTATACAAACCAAAGCAGCCCTTGAGTCAAAGGAGCACAATGAATAGTGTGCACAAAGCCAGCCATCTCCACAGGCCTAGCTTTTCCCACAGAACTGCCCATGGTGGGCATGGGAATCCATTCACATGAGGATCTCTGCCAGTGAATGGGCCCCAGGACGGAGCTGAACCCATCCCCTGCAGTGCCCCACACTGAACACCCATCCTCCAGGCACTCACGGGTGCTCCAAGCAGTCAAAATCCATGTGGAGGTAGAAGAGAAACAAGAAGAAAACCACCAGGCAGAAATTCATATCACTTTCCAAAATCTACAGGCAGGACATATAATCTCTGCCTCTCACATTTAATACGACATCCTTTAAAAAATGAAACTTCTGAGGAAGAGAAATTGAAGCTGACATAAAAGACCAAAATGGCTCCATGGAACTCAGAAACAAAGCCCTACATCTCCAAGAAGTGCTGCCATAGAGGAACAAATCCTGCTTCCTCCAAACAGGGAAATCCCCAAAAGACTTCCTTTTCAGCCCCGGTGTACATTACCAACACCTCATTTTTCTATTGCTTAAATAAAAATACCAACAAAAAAGTCAAATGGATCCAATTTAGGACAGACAAAGACACTCCACAGAAAATGTCTGAGGTGTCCACTCCCTGCAGACACGGTGGGGAACATCTAATGGAACCCAACAGATGCCAGCTCATCACTGGCACAGAGAAAGGGGCAGAGAGAAAGCAGAAGCTCTGAGGCCCTTCTCAACAAAGTGAAGAAAAAAATAAGTCTTCCTTTGCAGATTATTTTAGGGTTTCTTTAAGTTTAAACTCAGCCAAAGCTAACCAAAGGCACTGATTTGAAATGGACTAACTAGCAAAACATGAACGTGCTATGAAGACTCACTGACACTGCTCTGAGAAAGCAGCTGAGCTTCCAGTACAGGTTTGCTCAAGTCATGTTTTATTTATCTAAGGCTTTGGTACAGTTGGGAGTGTATTTTCCATGGATTTTTTTTTAATTTTTTTTTTTTTCCAGAACTTGGGATATCTTCTACAGTGCTTCTCTTGGCACAGTCTGACATGGTAGAATAACATAAGAATATCAAGTCTCACTACTTCTCCTTAATATTTGGTTTCTTTAGTCATCCAGAAATCTAATGGAGACTGTAAATATCAATACAAATTTAGCTTTGGTTGGTATCCTCTGAATATCACTAATTTAGCCATTAGTTTGATTGCCTTGTACCCTAAATGCAAAGCCTTTCTTTTCAAGCAAAAAGATGAAATGGAAGAGGAAACAAATACATATATTCGTGACAGTCAGCACAAGATATGCTGTTAAAGGGAGTTTTTATCAAAAATCTGAGAAGCTTTGTATATAACATAAGGGGTATTGAAGCTTGTGTCTAGCACAGATACAGGAAAAGAAATATATTTTTAAAGGATTCGCTGCACAAGCTGTTTTTTGAAGCTGAGTCCAACGTCCTGTAAAATCCACCAGCAGTTATTTATCACAGAAGAATAATTTGCTTGAATACTTGAATACTTCATGGTGAACAGTAAAGAGCAAATGTTGCTCTTTGGTTCATTGTTTCCTATTTTTGTTTGGTTGTAAAAAGGTATTGTAATCACCCTGACATAAGCCATGTTCTAATTTACCTGTGGTTTACAGCTGTTGTTTTTGAGCTTACACTAAAGGTCAGCAGTGCTATTTGTATCACTGACAAGGATGTTCAAAACATCTTACAAATCAGTAATACTTTGGAAAAACAGAATCAAGAAAATTACAGTTGCAATGCCATTTATTTTTGGCCACCTATTAAACAACCATTCCAATGTATTTTATATCTGTAACTATTTAATATAATTAGCTGCATGGCATGGCAATGACATTTTTTATAGCACTGGAGATAAAAAGCTAATATTTTAACCCCCCAGGACCCAATTTTTGTGAGGTGAGAGTTTGCTCATTATATTCAAATTAGTAGAGATACAACATCATAGGCAGTTATATAGCTTATCTTTTCTGCAAATATATGTAGACCACTCTACAATTATTTGGCTTTTTTTTTTTCCTGGCTATAAATAACTGAAAGATAGGCTTCTGGTTCATGCTAAAACTGAGTCTTAAACTGTGAATATCACAGAAGAAACCAATTGTCTTTTTAGATCTGAATGTAAATGTTTACTTCCATAGCATAACTATATCTTTGTTCATAGGAATGAAAAATAAAGCTTAATATATTCAGAGCTTCATTGCTATTAGCAACACACAAGCCTGCTTTGTCTCAGATCACAACTGATTAAAAATAATATTCAACTGTAATTATCAAGATTGTACCCAATCAAAAGAGCTACTGTATTGCAAGCATATTCAGAACTTCATGGACAGAGGGCAAGGAAGGAGGTTGGAAAATCTTAATGTGAAAGCAATTTGTATGATCTGCATAGTAAGTTAATTGACGGCAAAAACAAAGTCATTTCTTCTGCGTTCCTAGTTTGTATTTTTATATTTAACTATGTTCTGAGTGTTGCCAATTACCAGTGTGATAGCTACAGCCTTGATTATCTCCCTGATTTTGGAGAGTCCTGTTCCATTGATAAGAATATCTGGTGTACAGCCTGTACCACACAATGCTGCTCCATCGCCTGATATTGAGTTAAAAGGACCATAAATCCTGCTTGGCAACCTGGTCTGCTGGAATAATGGAGAGCACTTGGCAGCAGTGGCTGAGCTGTAATTCAAGCTCATCTCCTCAGAAAACTGGAGAGGGACACACATGGCCGCAGAACTCATTTCGGAGTCTGAAAGCCATTAAACATCTTTTGCTGGCTTCTACACGAAGGACTGTGATGCCAGAACCTCAGTGCCAAGGGATACCCAAAGGGAAGGCATATGGTCTGCTTTCGCTTGTGCTGAAGAGTTCATTCTTGTTATTTAAAGAAATAATGGAACGTGTGCTTCTTTCTTTATCAACAGCCTGCCTATTTTAAAGGAGGCGTAATGATATATAATTAAATCAAATACAATATTAAAGCCTCCTTCATGCTGTGCGCTGGTTGTATCTGCAAAATGGTGGGACGTGCAAAGAAGAAGGGAAAAGTCCCAGGAGGGAGTCCAGCTCAGTCATCTGTTCCTCCAAAGAGTGCCTTGAGAAGTGCAAGAGGCATCACTCACCTCTGCTCTTCCAGTCACATGGTAAACCGTGTTGTGGACATTATCCACAGGACAAGGAATGCTGCTTCTGATGTATAGCAACTACTGAAGATTCACTCTCTGGCAGAAATGAAAGCTTGTAAAAGCAATCAATGTTTCCCCTTGTGTAATCTTCCCTCACATCAAACCCCTCATCTTAGCAAGCAACTGAAATCTGCAAAACTAATGTCAATATTAATAAAGTTGTCAGTGCAGCATGTTAGAACTGTGTGCAGAAAACCTAGAGCTGGTTTAGAGCAACTAGTACAGCAAGAGCTTATTGTGAGTCTTTATTTCATTCCGTGTAGGAAAGGAAATTGTAGTTGCTGTAGGATTCACAGACCGGCTTTGACACCTACACTAAATATAACCAGAAGCCAGAAATAAGGAACAGAAAGAGCAGGTACAAAGAAATGGAAGAAACCTGTAAGAAACTGGAATGGGGCTTGAATTTTTTGCATCTTTTTATTAAGTGTATATGGAAAAAGTGTATATACGCGTTTATCAAGTGTATATGGAAGGACAGACAAAGGGGAAGAAGCAGTCACCTCAACAAGGTCCAAAATCCTGAAAGGTTTCCAAAGCAGAAACAGACTGAAGCAATAAGATACCAACTTGATGAGATTGACACCACAAAACCCAGCAGCTGGGAGTCTCAAGCAACATTAGGTGACTGAGTCAGGGAGAGAATAAATGTGGCAAGGCAAACAAAAATGTAAATCAATTTAAAACTATCATTTCCTTGTTATAAATCACAAGTTTAAATATCCACATCGGCAACTCTACAAAAATCTGAATCCCGAATAGATCAAATGAAAACCGGATACAAACCAAATCTGAAGTACTATGGCATACATATTCCCTCTTTCCCTCACCTTTTATCCATTTAGGAAATGGAAATTTCACAATCAAATGATTGCATGAAAACCAAGTTTCATAAAAGAGTTAAAAACCAAGTCAGATAAATGAAAGCAGGTACTACTGCACCTCCCAGAGTAAACACACTAATGGAGGGATAATTAATCCATTAAGACACAGGCTACAACAAGACAATGAAACCGAACATAGAAACATCAATTTTATAACTCACTGTGCTATAATTATTCTCTGGCTCAGTGAATGCATATACCCTTTCAGAAACCTACCGTGCCTTTCATCTTACATAAAGGATTAAGTCTTTAACCCACACACAGGAAATACAGCCTTCTGTAATGTTCCCACATTACTCCCTGCACACTGCTAGATACTGCTCATTTATAGTAAAATCTGACTATTTCCAACATCTGAGGAATGTTGCCTGAATGGTTTTTTTCAGGTGTGTGTATGTTTCTCTGACCCGATTACATCTTCCTCAACTACACATCCAAGAGTATAATACATTCCTAAGCAGCGAACTAAACTATTCCTGGGGAAATCTGGGAAGAATTCAAAGATCTTCAGTGTGAATGCTAATCATGATGTATAAATGGAGAATAAAGACATTTCCTTTTAAAATCCAGGAACAGGAATGACCCCTTGTAAATAACACAGCACAGTTTCTGGTGTAAGACATCTAAACACGTTTTTCAAGCAACAGTCATCCACTTAAAATCACACCAAAAAAATCACAATACAAATTCATGTGATTCAAGAACTTCACTCACATCTACTACAACTCCTGAATATAAAACCATGTGCCATTTACACAGCAGATACTCTCAGTAATATTCTGTTCTCTCCCCATGCATAGGACAGGCAGTGCTATGAAGAGGAGTTTGTATATATAGGGAGACTGAATCCAAATTAATCATGTAGAACTTTGAACAAGACTCTTCCTGTAAATTATTTGTGAGGTTTACTTGCTAAACCATTAATCATTTTTGTCCTGCAGTCCTTGTCCTTTCAAACACAGTCACTACTTAGAGTAGAACATATTGCTAATTGTGTTTTATTTATATATGAAAATACCGATTTACAACACTTTTTTTCTGCCCAAGCAACACCACATGAGCACACACATCTGGTAAACTCGCCAATAACACTCACACAGAGAACCCTGTGGGTCCATTCTGAATTATAATATCTCTGTAAAGCTGAGTAACAACAGCAAGCAGAAAATCATTCAAAGGTTTTCCTGTAAAACACAAGGTTAGCAACCAATGGTCAACTTCACTGGGTTCCTTTATCCCTATCAAAAGTAAGTCGTTGCTATGCTATTTGTTTGCCTTGAAGCTACAGAAACTAGGCACTGACTCCCTGTGCTCTGTCATTCCTGATCCCATCCTTTCAGTTGGTAAAAGTGCCAGTTTACTGCTATCAAATGCGAAGAATCAATATGCTGGCAGACACAAGCAGCACGTTGAGCCATCAGACCATAACAGCCTGAGATCAGTTTTATTTTTTTTTCTCTTTTGTTTTTGTGCTGCTTTTTCCCTACTGTCTTATCTGGAGTCACTGGATAGAAGCCATCTATCAATCAAGCAAAGTCTCAACAAGGTTTATTACTCAGCTGCTCAAAACAGGGAATAAAGATCAGGCCTCATTATTATCACCACAGAATATGTTAGAATCTACTTTATTTTTGCAGTGATCCTTTCTCTTTGCCATATTAACCTAATGACATAATTTTAATTGACCCACAGGGCTATAGACTTACTGAGAAATGTAGCTGAGACTTTCTATAAATAAAAGGTCCCTGAACAAATTGGAAAAAAAAATATTTGCAATGCCAGTAATATCTCTGGTCAGCATTTTATTTACCTTACTCGATTTTGTCTGCACATGTGCCTGCAGGAACCGATGGCCACAGACCATTTCTTTGAATTCCTGGAAATGCCTTCTCCACAGCAACCAAAATTTATGATTCCCTTCATTCTAATGCAAAGCAGGTTGTTTTCCAAAACTGTCCTTCAGTGTGTGGTTCTTGCAGCAGAGAGAACTGAGCACTTTGTGGTTTATAACTTCAGTAGAACTAATCCTGAAATAAGAGTTAGCCATCTATTTGTGTGCACCAGTGGATGTAGGCCACAGAGAGAAGATTTGCAGAGGTGTGGGGCTCGTCTGTGAGCCAAACACCACCTCCACACTGGATTCATCTGTCCTCATCTGTAATGAAGCCGACCATCTGAAGGATGACTCAGGCTGGTCCAACGCTGGCACACAGTAATAGCTTTCTTTACTGCTGCATAAGGGACAGGAACTGGGGCTAATTTCTTCCCCCTTAAAAACTGAACTTTCAAAATTAGGCAATCCCATTGTAATTTTATCATAATTAAAGACTGAGGCGTACAGCGATAGCAATGCTCTCTGAATTCACAGAGATTCATTCCGGGATTTCTTAGTATCCTGTAATTAGCACAATGAAGAACCTTGAAATTCACTTAGCAATTAGCAGTGATGAACAAAAATGAGTTGCCTTTAAGGCACTTAGGCCATATTCACACATCTTATTTTAAGAACCAAGCTGCTTAATTTCCACACCTGCGAACTAGGCTCCTGGATCTGGAAGGATGATTCAGACAGCTTAAGTTAGGACTGAAAGTTTTTTATATCCAGAATCACACTGACAGCATTTGGATCCAAGTGCAGGCATTACTTCTCAGGAAACTGCTCTCCTCCCTGTTGCCAGTCACACTGAGTGCTACTCTGGCCTCTTATTCTAAATCAGAGATATGCCACATATAAAGGCTTCAAATCCCAGGTCAAATAGCAAGAGAAAGCAGCTAAAGGCCAGCTCTGCATGTTGCAGCTGATGCAGTCCGGAAGGATTTCCAGGATGTGTCAGTATTAAATGTGTCAAAGAGCCGAGTGAAATCACCCTGGATGTCAGGAGGCTTGTCAATAACTCCAAACTTGAGAGAGCAGGAGAAGCAGGTAGCCATAAAATGATGCTTTGCATATTCAACTGTTTGATAAGCTCTGAGAATGCAATTTAATGGTGCTGTACAAATGCCAGGATTGTTGCTCTTTTAGAAATGAAAAGATTAAAAAGCAATATATATTGCATTATCCCTCTCCTGTGCCATCAAGGAAGGTGCCAACCAATATTCGTCATAGGAAAAAAAAAGTTCATTCTTCACCTCACATTTTGCAGTTTACTCCTACTCATGACAGTAAATATCTCTATGATTAAGCACATAATCCCATTTCTTTGTTGTGATGTATCAGTGACCAAATAGTTGAACTATTTTTATTTTTTTATTTCGAATCTCTGATTAAATGGGTGAAATTAAAGAAAGACACATCCCTTTAACCCCATTGTGGTTTTAATTTGGTTTATTCTGGGCATGCTGGGAAGGTGTTTTCTTCCATATGCTTCCAGAAACCAAGAACAGTGAGGTCAAGGACTGGTTCTTTCTTAGGATTGAGACAGGAGACTCCTGCTGAGTCCAGCACCCAAGAGCCAGTGATGGGAAATAAAAGGCCACTGGAATGTCTTCAGCTTTGTTAAATTCAAGTGGTTCAAGATGTTTCAGTGATTAATACATACTTTTACAATGGGCTGTCTCAATATTAGTAGACAAAAGCACATTAATGACAGACTGTGCTAACCTCCCTTTTTATTTTTTTACTTGAGAATTGCTTATTATATGGAAGCACTACAAAAAAGTATTTTTAGATAATCAGTACTCTATAAGAAAGTTAGCTATATTTTTCTCTGTATTCCTGAAATGGAAAGAATCCTTCTTTTCATTAACTCCAGTTCATGAGCAAGCAGTTCTTTTTCTGTAAGATTTTCTGTTCTGATTAGATTTCTCAAAAGTAAAGAAAGCTTACCTATTTTATTTTTTTATAAATCACTCAAAAATAAAAAAAACTCTAATGTTCACCCAAAGAAGTTGTTGTCACAGGACAAATGATTTTGGTTCCCACCGGTAATTGTGAGCAGCAGTGGGCAAAGGCTGACAGGAGAGTTCCACAGCAGCCTGCTGATACCTAATATTTAAAACACATCCTTCCCAATCACACACACTTTATCACCCTGTCATACCTTACACTGTAAAGTTTTACAAACACTGCAACAGATATGCGTCATTTATTTCCACTTGAGCCAATTAAAGAACAATGATTGGAAAAGCGCTCTCTCTAAACCATTTCCATTCGGACTACAAAGCTGGGCAAATCTGGAGTTCTGTGATAACCTTGTTTCAGTGTTTTTATGGGACTGATAGATAGAAGTGAAACAATACCAAACAGATTAGGGCATTATCTATCCAATTAAGAAAGAGGAAGAAACACTCAAGTCTTGGATGATTTGGCAAGTAATGCATTTGTGTGCAACTGTTTTTTTTCTTTATTATTACAAAGCAATGACTTGGACCTATAACACTTTATCACTGCGAATATTAAAGCACTTGACTCAGTGATGGTTCAACCCCATTTCACTGCACTAGCTGCTAGTCACCTCCTCAAAGGCATGCAGGGACAGGTAGGAGGAACCTTACATTAAAAGTAAACGTATTCACATCTTTTGTGGACTTGAACCCAGTGTTCTAGTCTTGCTGCCTGTCAGTATAATGGAATTTTGTCACTGACTTCAGTGGGAACAGGAATGGACCCATGGGCTACAAAGCACCTCCCAGCACTGTAACGAGACAGAGACACTCATCGATCTCGGTGTGTTACTGCACTGACTAATAGAAGAGCTTCCAGCTGTCATTCAAAAAAGAAATTTTCCAGGAAATTTAAGACACAATATTAAGTAGAAGATGTTTATGGAAAGTTTAGGTGCTATCAGTAGATTTCAAGTTAACTGACCCAGATTCAAGGAATTGCAGTACAACAGAAAATTACCTTTTGCACCTGAATATGCCAAAGTACCTCAGAGCATAGTTTTTCAGCTTTAACCAAGAAATTCATGAAGACTTTGTGGATGAAGAATGGGTCTGAGCAACAAGTTAGTCTTTATACTATCTTCCTTTGTGGCCACGGGAAAAACATTCATCTTATTTACTCCATCTTTAAAATCAGGCTAAATATATATTATTCATCTTCAGGCAGGTCTGAGTTATTGATGGCAATGGCTCTGTAACTGCTCACCATTATTTATTATTATCAGAAGAGAAAGCTTTGCAATGAATCAGATAATAAAACAAAATCTAATCATTTCTGTTTATCAGTGAGCCAAGCTAAACTGAACTTGATTTTGTTGTAACAAAACTAACATATCTGTGCCTTCTCTTTCTCTGGTAATCCAATGATTGCACTCTCCTACATTTAGAAAAGCTATTGAGAAAACAAATGCACAGAAAGCTTGCCATGGAAACCTACTGGACTGCAAACATGGAGTTTCAGAGTCTTCTGACCTCAAATTTTTGTCATATTCTACAGGAGCAATTTTGAAAGCTGAAATAAGCGGCTAATCACAGTGGCACCTTTCAAACATCATTCTTCTTCCAAGAACAGTGACTTTATCATGTTAAAACCCATATAACCCATCTGCAACCCACTCAGTGAACCAGAGATAAATCCCTCTAACACCATTAAAACCTTCACTTTGTCTCAGAGGCAACTGATGCAAGTCCTGGAAAGAACTGAGGAATCAGCAGTTAGAAGGAATCAGAGAATACTTGCGCCCAGTTGCCACTCAGAGGGTCAAACATCTCCAGGCTTGAGTATTTTACCTTGTGCTCTAGAGAGCTGATAGAAAAGAGTTGAAATTGCACATTTCATATTTTTTTTCAAATAAAATGCCTTTCAGTTTCAGAGGTGGGAAACTCATTTAAGAGGGTGCATTACTGCAGAACGCATGAGCACAAACATTTCTGGCCTACTCTGCTCTTACTTAATGGCAAATAGCTTGGCATAATGAAATCAGGTGCTATCCTTTATCATTGATACTACTGATATCAGTGCAACTCCCTTCTTCATTTCCCTTCAACACAAGGGCTACAGAGGAAGCAAAATGTTGAAGTCAGAAGAGTCTCGACTGTGTTTGTTACAATTCCATATACACACTGATGGTAATGTGAAGCTTTCATGTTCAGGTCAAAATAATGCTTAGAGCTTTTAAATAGTTCCTATTTCCCAACAAAGTTTGTATGTTTTGTCTTGTCCAAATCATAATCAAAGTACCCCATGGATCTTTAGTAATCAGTAAGATACACAAACTGAAGGCTACTGAAAAAACGTCATTATTTGGCATATTCCATTATTTATGCAAGCAAAGAAAAAATAAATAATTTTGCTCCTGTTGCATGAATGGCACTAGTGGATGTGTAACCTGCCACATCTTGGCTACCTACTTGAATAATTAATTAAAAGGAAAAAATAGATAATCAAGATAAACTTCTGCACCTAGCTAACAGAGGACCGAAAGTTTATCATGTCTAAATATGTTTCTCATACATTTACTGCAAATTAGTTTTTGAAAGTGAATTTCAAGGTCTACTGACTGCGAGGTTCACTAACTCAGTTTTCATTAAGTTTTCACAAATGATCTACTGTAGCATTATTCTTTTATAGTGGTGCAGATTTAAGGCCCAGTATGAAAAGCAATTATGCTGTCAGAAAAGTGTATTTTGACTTATTAAAAAATTGAAAGGTTTCATGGAACTATTTGTTTTGGTGTTCGTTGGGAGTGCATGTTGACAGTGTCATGGAAGAAAGGATTTCTTCTGGGTCCTACCTCTCATCAAACCTTCTTGTTGAAAACTTGAGATAACCTTACTTAGCAGATACGTTAAATACCTGTGTACGCAATAAATACAAGGGACTTTGTGATTCTGCCCTGCAACTGGCCCACTGAATTTATTTTGCTGAATCTGTATTATATGCATGAGGCACGTGTTAATTAAAAGTATATTAATTTTCTTTCCATAAATACTGAAGTTGCTTAAAAGAAAATATTTAGCAGTCTGATGAGTTACACGACTCATGTCAAGAGACAATATTGTCCAATTGTTTTGGATCACTTTTTTCTACTGCACTGCATTAACTTTTTCTGATTATCTCATATCTCCCAGAGTTATTTTTATATCCTATTTGAGCACTATTCATCTAAAATAACTACAACTTAGAGAATAACCATAATGCTCTCTTCTGGTAAAGGACTGAGGAGAGCTTAAAATATCAGGAAAGGATTTACCCTTCAATTGTTACATGGCATCTAGGAATAAATTCAGCTGTTTGCCTCTTGACTTCCTTTTCAGAGCAAGTGACTAAGAAGTATTAAGGAAAGGACTAAAAGTGGGTGATAATTGATTCAACTCGACCCTTGAACTTGTTACACAAAAGCCATTGTAGAAGATACAAGAGGAAGAAGGGATGAAATTGCTACTTAGAACAGTTACGTCTAAAAGCCAACGCTTACACAGGCATCAGAAATTAAGTTTTTCTGCCTCCTAAAAAACAGCACCACGTAATTTGTTTTTTATCCATCTCAGTTAGGTGACTTCAATTATTGTGTATATTAATCATGAAAAATAAGAACTCCAAATTTAACATTTTTGCCTGGCCTTGTTCTATTGTGTAACAGTGTAGAGTGAGGTGAAACTCTAGGAACTACCAGAAAGTAGTTCACGACTCAGATGGTTTTCTTTCCAGGAATCTCACTATGTCCAAACCAGAAATCAACAGGTAAATGTTGTGTGTATGCTAATGCAAGACTTGTAAAAAATAAGCAGGAGGAACGGGAAGTGTTAGACAACCAAAAAAAAACCTCACCAAACAGCTTTGTTAAGCAGAAACACTAGGAGAAATTATGCATACAAAAGTCATCTGGGGTCTGATTAAAACCTAAAGAAAGGAAGAGGGCAGTGAAAGGGGACATCAATCAGCTAAGTTTTGAGAAGGTACAGGCAGAGAAGAGCAAAATAAAGACAAAGGCCTACTTTCAAGATCAATAACTTCAGTGAACTCCAGGGTTAGATAGCAGAGGTAGCAAGTGTAAAACTATTAATGACACAAGTACAATTTATCTCAGCGTGCACCAAGTATGTTCATTTTAGTAAGAGACAAACTTTAGTAAGACACAAACTTGGTGAAATCACAAGCACTTCAATGACCTAAAACACAGTAAGAAACGGCACAGAACATGAAAAGTACACCAGATTACAAAAGGCAGGAAGTGGACTATCGAGAATGGAAAGAAACAAAACAGCCAGGACACAGAGTGAGATGCAGCAAGGCAGGTCTAGAAAGCTCTCTACAAGAACGTTCTCTAAATTCATTAACAGGAGAACTAGATACAAAGAAAAACCTGTCCACTACTGCATACAGAAGAAAAGCTAGCAGCAAACACTATGATTGCTGAAGTATTTAAAAACCACATTGTTTCAGCTTTCCTTAAAAAGATGAATTACCATAAGAAAGTTGAGTCCAGACACATAGTTACACAGAACTTTGACTTCCCTCAGTACAGATCTTAGGCTCTTGCACACGGTTTTAATACAATAAATTCAGCACAAGACTAGGAGGGTAGTGTGGAAAGTCATAATGTTACCCCTACCAAATAAATACCCTATGGCCACTTGCAAAAAATGGCCTTCATAAGCACAGAAAAAAATTCAATTTGATCTTGAAGATGTGCTGTGTGGTACTGGCCCTACAACTCCCAGCTAAATGCTGACATTTAGAGATTTTGCCATAGTTATTGATTTTACCTAATTACATTGATCCTAGAGGTTATGCACTGTTATTGTTTAAGCTATAAATACTCATTAAATCCATTAGGATCTTTACTTCGAGAATTGGAGAAGAAGCTGTATAATAACTGTACAAAAAAAGGTTTTTGTTATAACTTATGGTACCAGAAACAAATTGTCAATAGGATCCAGTTCTTAGGTGTTAGTAATAAGAGTTTTTTCATCAACAGAGTTAACTACTAATTAAGCTTCCAATCTTGTGGTCTATTAGCATACTTTCTCTAGAGTGCATTGATACTATAGCATAAAAGATGAGGGACTTATTTTCCTTACTCTTAAAAGCTAAAGGGGCTGTTCCCCTTTTGACAGGTTTACAAAACTTTTCATACTTCTAATAGTTTTACATGTGAGATCTGGCACTGCCAACAACCTAATTAGGGCTAAAGGAACAGAAATAGATTTAAATAAGTTAGTGTGAATTCTTTCTAATTAACTTTCCATGAGTTTTGCGTGAGTTTTCCCAGTGTGGAGATGTGGCTTTCTCTCAGCTCTTCCTTTCTACATCATTTGCTCCTCCAATAGCCACAGATAATTTGCTGTTCTGCAGCTGAAACAGCTCAGCTTCAAAGGCTGTGACTAACATCATTTAAACCATTATCATTTTTTACCCAACTATTATTAAACAAATTGATTTCCCCCCAGTCTCCACGATAAAGAAAATCATTCATTCACTTTGTGTGTTCTTGGCAATCTATGTTTCTTCTTTAAATCACATAATGGCAAGAATTAGGAAAAATGATCATTCATCTGATGTCAGTAAGTTGGGCAAAGCTATTCCATTTGTCATCATGTAGGAAACTGCCGTTACATTAGGCCAGTTTTTGCAACTAATATTTTTTTTATTTTTTCACTACTCAAAAATTATAATTGTCCATGAACCTCTTTAATTGTCCCACTGGAAAGAGGAACACGTGGTGAAAACAACAGCATTTGGACTGTATCTGATGTGACTTTATTAGGAGGTTGGAAAAACTTGAAACATGAGAAAATTTTAGTTTAAAATAATCTCTTACTTCATGCTCATCCTGGCAAAAACTTTTCTAGACAAAACAAATGTGTTTTGAAGACAGAAAATCTTAGCAAGATATTAAAACATTTTGTCCACCTTAAAGTCTAAAGCACTTGCCCCATGAGCAAGAACATAAGAAGTAACCAATAGGGTCATGTTCATCACAGAAAACTAAAAAGTATGTATCTGTCTACAGAGACCAGTGTTTATGATACCAAATATTTATGGCATAGAGACAGTGATTTGCCAGGTAACACGCTCCATATCATCCCACAGTGCTTTTCATCTCTTTATTGCATATTTTGCCTGTGCAGTAGGGCTCAATTGAGAAGGATGATGGTGTTTGTTCCAACTGTAAGACTGGATATCTACCCAAAAGTCTTTTCTAAAAGGATATCGAAAGTAATACAATGACATCTGTGATGAATCTGGGTAGTCACGTGAGAAATACCAAGCTCAGCACACATTCTGGTGAGAAACAGCTGATATCTGTTCCCGTTTAATAGAACTACTCTTGCTAGTAGAATAAAGTTTTTATTTATTCTGAGGTTAGTTATATAAAATCATTTCATGTGAGTGCCTGCTAGCAGAATCTGAAGCTGGAGAAAGCGGCCAATCCTGTTCATTTCCATGAACAGATGGTATAAAGCGGTGTTTAAGGGAAAATGGAGGGAGAGATTTTAGTCTTGAATTCCCCGTGGTGCTGCAGTACAGCCTGTAGAGCCAGCTCACCATTCTGTGCCTCTATTTACCTTTTCCCCTCTCTACAATTCCCAGGGAAGCTCATCTCGCTGTGTGTGTTCATCCAACGCCTGCATGAAAAGGCCACAGTTCCAGTGGGAGCTCTAACCAGTGTCCCAGTACCAGCAGTGCCATTGGTTTTATATAAACTTCTTATTTGCTCTATAAAAGCCCTACAGTGTACAAACAGTATTTATTAAGAAAGGCAGCCTGGTAGAGACTTTCTCTCTGAACTGTTGTTTTGCCACATAACACGCAAGAGCTTGAAGTTCACTGAAAGGGTTATCTGAATTCCATGGCTAGTAAATGAGCGAGGTTTTTTGGCAATAAACTCATGCAAAGCCAGGGCTGCTGAACTTCAACAGCTGACACTGGCTTCTGCAGGTGCAAAATCACAGATGGTTACATGTCATTACTGCCACAGAAGTGCTACTGAATTCACTAACATTTGCCAGGCTGAGCAGAATACTGTACACACAATATGCTATAGAATTCAGGCAGCCCTGGACACCATATATTCAGGATACTCCGCTGTGCTCAGTGTAATTAGCAAATGGCTGAATGTGTAGGTCCTACATTAGCATCCAAATCTTTGTTCTTAGATGTCACCTTGTCCTTTTAAAGAGGATTACAATTCATACTCAAGAGGACCCCATTTTATGCAAAACACATGGCAAGGTCAAAACAGACATATATAAAGCTTTAGTCTCCAACATGGTGTCCCTGACACTATGTTGTTAGGGATGAGAGCTTGGCCAATCATCAAGGACAATTTTGTCCTTGCTTTCCCTCCTCCTGCTGCAGGAAACAAGCCTCAGGCTACCACAGGCAGTTCATACACTGAGGCAGAGCAGGCTCAGTAATTGAGGACCTATTATTTAGCACGAGACTGGGCTGTGATCCTTCTTACCCTCCACAGAAAATAACACAGAAACCAACGAGACCTTATGTTTGTACAGTCAGCACACACCTTCTCATTGATTCAAACTCTCATTTTTCTGTCTCACTTTAAGAGGAATTTTTTTATATTGAAATTGCACTCAAGGTAATAACCAATTTACAACTTCTTTTTTTTCCGCATTCCCAGTACAGCCAAATAGATTGTGATCAGAAGTGTTTTAATACCACAATTCTACTAATGTTATCTACTTGACAAATTGCCCGTAATATGTGAGAAAACCAAACAAAGTTATACTAATCCAGACTTCAGAGAACAAAAGTATCAGCTATGGCTCATTTTGTAGTTCAATTTGCTTCTACTCAGATACTTAGATTCTTATCCTTAAAATGGAACAGAGATGAAGGACAAAAAAATACTGAGAAGTCACTCTGTTACTTAAGAGGAGCTTTACAGATTGACCACTAAGTTGCAGGCGTCCAGAGGGCAAAATCTGGTCTTTATATATTTTCTGAGATAGAGAACACTTGCTGTAATTGGAGATTATAAAAGTGGAAAGAGGTATTATATTTTTTTTCCCAAAAGATAGTGGAGAGTAAGTAACTACAGGCTAAGAATTCTCCTTTGCTAACCTGTCTAAAATACAATAATTACATGACACAGTAAAAGTGATACTGTGCCAGCAGAAATCCATGGCAGCTAATCACACTGCTGTACGGTTGACCACATACTTAGTGATATAAACAAATTAATTCCCAAAAGATAGCTAATCCAGCTTTTCGAGCCCCCAGTAACATTGCGGAGTCTGTGCACTAATACCTAACAGCATGTACTTTATATCATTCGGTGGCAACTTTTCCATTAACTGGCAACAAAGGACTTTTTTATTTGGATTTAGAAATTCCCAAAGCAAATTTCTGAAGGGCAAACTTACATAACGCCATTTAATTTGCAATGATTCCAGATCCCAACAGTATGTGAGCTCCTACTGAAGCCTGGTCTATTTCCTTTAGCCAGAAATGTGATGTTTGTACCAACAGACCAAATCAGCACTGTGCCTGCAATCCAAAAAAATTCCAGCCCCTCAGAGAAAAGATTCACGGAAAAACGCACAGTGCAAACCAACCTTTATCACGCATTTTGGTTAGAATAGCATGGGGTTGAGTGAAGTGACACACCGTTGTCTAATGACTTCTTGAAGCCACTTCAAATGAAAAAAAAAAAAAAAATTAAAAAAGGGCCAAAATCCCATGGCTTCACTTGAGAAACCCCCACCATTGGTTCAACGGAGGAAGGATCTGTCTCCACACAAGTTTCACCATGAACTTCCAAGGGGCGCAAGAAATAACTGTGTCACATCACATTCATTTAATGATACAGAAATTATTAGCCATCATAAATTCAAATCATTAAAATAAAACAATCTCATATGACCCTCTCTCTTCCCTCCAAAATTAATACATCAAATTTATCTCAGAAGCTATTTTCCCTAAGTGTCCTATTTTCCTTCCACATTATGTGGCAGCATTAGAATACCATTATGCTCTGGCAATGGATGTTTAAGAAGACTTTGATAGTGTTTAAATATTTTTTTTTTCCTTTTACTACTGATTTATTGTACATTCCAAAAATACCCTGAAGCAAAACATTTGTTTTGGTTTGGGAAAGGAAAAGTCAAAAATATATTTGCTGTATTTATCTCACTGTCAGACCAAAATTTGAACTCAGTCTTCCAAGGTAAAAAAAAACCCCAACAAAATGAAACAAAATTTTATAAATCCCGTGCTCCTGTCCTCCTCCCCCTTTTTCTCTATCGATACAGAACTTGTGTCTCCAACGGCACAACCCTTTATTCTTTGAATTATTTTTTTTCCTCCAAGTGGTTATATTGATAAAACTTTAATACCATGTTCTGAAGTCTTTGACTTTCCCTTGCATATCTTCATTCTCTGCAGTTTCTGTTGTGGGACTATATCTAACTTCCACATTTTTTTACCATAAGAATGTGGGAAATAATGACTATGTGCATAGTTAGTGGTAAGTGATGAAAACCAGGAGAGGACACCTGGATAAATAATTCTAATTGTGAAGGAAGGTCTACTGACCCACCCATAATTCACCCTGCACCCTGGCAAAGAAAAAGAGCTGTACACCGGGATTGAAGTTAGATAAAACCAGTCTGGGAATCCAAGTTAGAACACTAAATCTTTAAAAGGTGGTTATTAGTGATTGCTAAAAAGTCCTTTTTTACTTTAACAACTGTTTCTTATAGAATGTTGCCTCTATCCTCAGTCTACAGATGGCTGACAAATATTGCTTAAGAAAAGTAGTGAATTCTTCAGATCTACTGGTAACCCAACAAACCAAACAAATAAGCAATGAAAATTTTCCAGTAAGTGTTTTTCTGATACAAGTTCATACATTTCAGATTAATTACTTAAATTCTTTTTTCCATGTTCCTTTGAACTATCAATACATAGCAAAGCCTCTGACCAGTCTGTATATGTCACTAAACTTACAAGTTTAAGAGAGATACAGGATAAATTTGTCTTCTGGGCAGCCAGGATGAATTTAGTTGCCCAAATATCAGAACTGAGTGTAACTTCAAGAGCCTCCCTCTGCCATTTGGGAATGGTGATTGTCTGGAGATCTCTGCCCTATTTTCTGGCCCAATGTGAACGCCTCAGCTACTCAAGGGTATCTAAAAGAGCATCAGAAATACTTCTGAACAATTGAATCTTATCTCAAACAATGCCAACAAACTGCAGTTGAACAAGTGGAAGAAAGGTCAAATAGAAGGGCTTGATCTCAGAGATGTTGAACACTTCCCACTCTGTGAAACCAAAAACCACACTGGGAAAGTGATCCCATTCAAGTTATGATGAATGTTATTCCAGATCCAATATGCAAATATTTTTCTCACACTTCTGACTCCATTTTTTCCTCTTTGATTGTCTTTTACATTGTCTCTAGCAGCTCTTCTCTATGAGTAGCTCACTGAAAATACCCTCTAAGGGGTAAAGACAAGCCATTCTGAAGAAGACTTGTTCTCTTTGGACTAACTTTAACTGGTGTAAACTGACAGCATCTTCCATTTATCACCAGGTCAGAGCATGCATATAAGCAGTTACTATGGAGCAGCTCATGCATTGCAAATTAACACCTCTGTTTAAATATCACTAATTTATTCATATGCTCATTCCCTTAATCTCAGCCAGAGAATTGCATTAGACTGCAACAGCCATAGAAAGACAAAAAATAGTTACAGACTAGCCACATTCATATATATGTGATTTTACAACATTTTTAAATACTCTTTTGACACTCAAGTCCTCGGTATTCAAAAAGCAAAAAATTATATATTGCTGAAGAGATTATTAAGAATAAATTCCACTGGTATTTGAACCATTCGAGCATCGCTCAGCTTCCTACACACAAAATAAATCTTGTTGAATGGTGCACATGGAAAGCATATGGACTGTGGCTAAAATGGAACAAACCCACCTTTTTGGTAAGAATCCTGTATTAAGTACTCACATCTGCAAATGGCACTTTAACATATGCAAGTTATTCTCCTCTCTGAATTCAGCCAGTGGCTCTTCAGCCGACAGACACCAGTATGAAGCCATGGCTTCAGTCCCAGTAAATTCATCTGTCTCAGAGAGCAAAGGAGAAAGTAACATGGGAATTATGCATGAGAACCAACTATGGAAACTTCTCTGGATTGACCAAGAAAGGAAAAATAGCCCAGACATATGGGATGGTGTAGGAAAAGGCACAGATTCTCCTGTAGGAGCAAGGGACTGCCAGAACAGCTAAGCATAAACAGCCAGCTGAGAGCAAGAAACGTCTGAGAATGAAGGGCAAAATGAGATGGGTAGGAGGGAGAAGCCTGATAATACTGAGTTGAAAATGCAGGGATTTGGCTTGTTTTAGAAGGAAACTATAATCCACTTCTTAGACTTTAAAGAAGAGGGTAGTAGACATTATCAGGCTAGGAAGACCAGGTTAAGGGTACATTTCATGAATTTCAGGGTTGTGCACTGTCCTTCAAAAAACCCAGAGAAGAGAATTTCATAGTGCAAGATGCTAAAAATATTTCTAGATATTAACACAGCAATACAGATCACATTAACATACAGCTTTGTAAGGAATGGTATATAAATTAGTACTATTTGCAAAGGACTGGAAATAATAAGCTCATATAGAATGATAAATGTGTGTTATTAATGCTCTGTTGTCTTAATTGCAAGGCTTTTGTTCTCTATTACAGAATGAGAATATTCCCTGCAAAACAATTATTCTCTTGATTGTTGGTTAGATTAGCATTTGCCACAGGGCTTTATGCTTCACAAAATATTTTTGCTTGCATAAAGAAACCATGAAAGGCAGGCAGATAGCAAACAGTGAAGTCAAAGAAAACACATCATGTTTGCTCTGTCAGTCTGCTTTCACTGTCTAGCTGGTCATATATGGATGGGAGTGCTTCCCATATGAGGGAGAAGTGAACAGAGCTCACCTGCTCAGTTCAGTATTTGAAGTGTGGGTATTCTTTGTGCCATTCCAGCAAAAAAAGAAATCTGGGGAAAAAAAAATATGGAGGCATTTTATTTGAGCCTTTCCCTTAGTTTCTAACATCTTTTGACCAAACCTGAAATCTTCTTCTTTGTTCACACACTGCCTACTGATAGTGTAATAAAAACATCGTGGAACTGAAAATACAAGTAAACAAACGTTTCTTTAAAGACACTTATGACTCAGCAGATCAGTGTTTTCCAATCACTATGATGAGTCAGAACTAAGCCTGTGAAATGGTGTTAGAAAGTACAAGACTTGATCTTTCATCTGCAGTGCAAGAATCATAGTCCTGACCATTGTTGTAATTAAAGAAGCCAAGGCTGTTGTTGTAACAGAACATGTCCCAGCCAAACTCCCAGACTGGTACTTTCTCCATCTCTCAACCTGCTCCTGCAATTTCATTTGGATATAGAACACAGTACGTTCTGTCCTGAGCAGAGAGGTGAGGCTGTGTGCAGCTAAATGGCTGCTGTCTTGGTTAATCTTTAAAAGCCACTGTGAGACACTTTTGTGACACAGACAACTGAAAGACGAAGAACGGGCACCTGACTTCGAACCAGGGGAACCAGATAGAACACACACAGCACTCAAGGAGATACAGAGACAGACTGAGAAACCCAGACTGTGAGGTTTATACCCAGGCAATGAATGCAAATGACATCTTCCAGCATTCTTGACAGTAACACCAAGGTTATGGGATGTGTGCGTATCATGCCTTATTGCTGATCGAGATTATCGGTCGTGTTTATTCAGTCAATAGCAGCATGTCTGAGGGGACTGAAAAGGCACAAATAAGGACACACACTGTTTAGGGTAAACACAGAGCTGCTTACAGTGACATCCACTTGATTTGGCAACTAAGATTCAAATGGACTGTTTTCCAGATGTTGGTAGCGGCATACACAATTCACCTGACAATGAGAGAAGCGGACAGCACCTTCTGTGTTCTCTGTTAGTCTTATAACCACAATCCTGGGACACGCCACGGCTCTGGCTCATCTCCTGGCAGGCTCCTGAACCACTGCATTGAAAACATTTAGTGTATAGCTACACACTGCAGAAGGGAATGCAGACACAAGCCAGGTAAGTCAAGTGGATATTGCTCCCCTACTACGTATACCCGGGCTGCCAAATTGTGCAGCCTAAGAGACTGCAACCCAACAAAGGATTTGACATAGAGAGTATGTGCCATGGGACAATGAAGCACAGAGATGCTCAGAAGGATCACAGTTGGATATTGAATGTAAACTACCTTATGGAAATCGTATTGCATATCTACTTCAGAATTTGCTCAGAAAGCAGAACCGTGATGCTGTACAGCGCAGACATCCTTTGAAAATAAATATTCACATTGTTATTGTTTAAAAGATGAATGATCATATTGGACCTCGAGAATGCTCTCACAGAGATAATCTGTTCAGACTATTCAGACCTATATGTACATGCCATTTTAAGTGAGGAAAGAAACAATCTTGCCTCAATGGAGCTTATATTCTGACAGCAATGTCAGCTCCATCGCTTGGGACTGTCTAAAAAAAGGACTTGAAGGCATAAAATTGAAATCAGGAGGAATTTCAGTAGAGAAACCCAGAGCTGTGATCCTGAGTTGTGAACCTCAGCTGCCACTTGTATCCCATTCATTCAGCATTTTGTGGCTGTAAAGCTGACTAGAGACTAGCAAGTTCTGCTTTGGCACCCACTCAGAATTGCCTGAGTTTTGACAGAGCTGAGCGGTTTGGCTCTTAACCCAGCCAGGCAAAAGGAGACTTGGCATTGCTGATGACAAAGAAAATAGTTTTTGGAGAATTAAATGTATTTTTTCCATTTGCTGAAATGCAGTAATTCTAATCATTAGAAGAGGTACAGAATGGCTCGGCCATTGCATTTAAGACCTTGGCCTTTCTAGGCACACAGTGCTACAGCACATTAGCTCTTCTGCTAATGCAGCCCTGGATGACATTATGTCCACTTCCAGGAACACATTGGTGCAATACACAAAATCTAAGTTTGTCTTTGTGCCTAAATAGTTTTTTTTTCATATATAGGAACTTAGAAAACAAACCCAAAGCTGTCAGTCACAAAGTAGTCAGACTCTGCCATCTTTCAGGAGCTCATCGAGGACAATTGTCTCTAGGCCAGTTTTGTGAAAGCCCAGCACAGCTGAGAATGCCTGACAATTTGGCAAAGTAACATTTCATGGTTCCTTAGAACTTTTTCACAGGGCAGTATCTCTAAAGAAAAATAAATCACATGGTCATCATCCATAGGCAAGTCTGCAAGCTGATACCTGGTAATCCTTTTGAAGTCAATGACAAAAATTCACTCTAACAGTGCAAGAGAGCACATGCAAAAAGGTTCTTTAGCTGTTCCTCTCTGAGATGTAGCATTCAGAGGAACATGATTCTGGAAGTGTGCATGCAGTCAAACCTGAAAAGCACCTACTGAGATCTTTGACAAGGCAGAGAAGTACCTTGAAATAAACAAGTCCCATTTCCATAAGGAAAATTGCACATCGTACAGCGTTATTTCTTCTCAGCCTCCACCTCCCTGAAAATCCATCAAGCGTTCTCAGGGAGAGGCACTAGGAAAAAGAGCTGAGAAGGTAGGAATGAACCACACATTTTGTGCAAGAACTGTTAGATTTCTTCCTCCTTCAAGGTTTTGCACATACATACCCTCCTGCAGCGGGGAATGTTAAACAGTGCTATGGACTAAATGTCATTCCTTGAGTAACCACAGAAGCTGAACAAAGCCGGGAGGAATTGCTCTCCCAAAAGTAGCAGAGGGGAGGGAATAAACAGTTCTTTCAAACCCAGGTAAGAAACTGAGGTGGCAGCAGACTCAGGTGATCCCTGCTTCACTTCTTCATGGGGACTTGGGCACGTTCTAAGGAGGGAAGGGATTCTCTGATCCCGACTGTTTGGCTGTGTACATACAAATATGCACAGCGTGGCTCTACAGATGAACAGGAAATGCACCATCTTCAAAGAACTGCTTGATAAACTACCAACATTTTAACAACAGTTGTAGAAAAAGAATGAACTAAAGTACTCCAGAGTCTATAAAGATGGGTTTAACTAATAAACAGAACTTACACTCATGTTTATGCATCAGTTATTATTTCTCTCGTGTTCATTTAATCTCAGTGCTGGAAAGTTATAATTTTTGTTGTATAATAAAGACTCCCTGGCTCAGCAGCAATACTGAAGAATACTAGAAAACAGAAGATGCAAGAACTGTCCTTTTTACAAAAAAAATATGGGTGATTTAACTGATGGCCAAGAAGGCAAAAGGCATTTACTTGTATTATAGTCAAATAATGCCAGAGCAAATGCATCATCTTTGTCATCTCCTTTCTTCCTTACAGCAGACAGAAAACACACAGAAGTATACCTTTTTCTAAGTAAAGTGTTGTTTGAAAGGTACTCCCAGAGTCACATTCTTAAAAAAAGAAAACCACCAAAAAAAGACACAACAAAACAAAAAAAAACCAACCAAACAAACAAAAAAAAAAAAGGCAAAATCCCCAAACAAACAAACAAACAAAAATACTTGTTTTCTCCTTATTCATGGTAAAATACTTTTATAGACATACAAGGTACAAATGTTGATCTAATGTATCAAATATGCAATACGCAGTGTTATATTGTAATAGACAAAACTTTCATCTTGGTCATGTAAAGAAGAATGTACTCTTAAACTGGAAGAAGCGATCATAAGGCATGTATCACTGGGGCTATTTACTATTTGTTATTGGCAGTCCAACATTTCCAAGCGTGTTTGGAATGAATATTTGGACAGTGCATACAGCAATTTTAAAGATCGTCTTGGTATTATTTACAGACTACAGCAAGAAGTGTTATTTCTAATAATCTAGGGCACTGTTCTCAAAATTCTCTTAGCTAACAGTTGTGCTTTGTGTCTCTCTCACAATGCACACATGTACTCCAGTTTACAACCTCTCTTAAACCTGGTTATTCCAACTCTTATCCCACCATCCACTCCACTTTCACTAGTCTCAAAAAATGCCTCTGCACCCCAAATTCTAACAGACACACTCTGCTATTCACCTCTGCTCCTCTTTTGTCCTTTGCTTACAAGCAAATATTACATTACTCATAGGATTACAGGTGTGCTGATTTGGGCTGGGGTAGAGTTAATTTTATTCATAGTAGCTGTTTTGGGGCTATATTTAGGATTAGTGCTGGAAGCAGTGTGGATATTACAGGGATATTTTAGCTATTGCTGGGAAGGACTTACGCAGAGCAAAGGCTTTTTCTGCTTCTCACCCCACCACTGAGGGGGCTCAGGGTGCCACAAGGACTTGGGAGGGGACACAGCTGGAACAGGTGACTCCAACTGACTAAAGGATATTCCATACCACAGAATTCCATACCATGGAATCATGCTCAGCATATAAAGCCCACAGAAGAAGGAAGAAGGAGGAAACACTAAGAGTGATGGTGTTTGTTTTCTCCAGCAACCATTAAATGTGATGGAGCCCTGCTTCCCTGGGAATGGCTGAACGCCCCTCTGCCCATGGGAAGTGGGGAATGAACTTCTTGGTTTGCTTTGCTCGTGTCTCAGGTTTTTGCTTTACCTACTAAACTGTCTTCAGCTCTTCTTGTCTCACTTCTACTCTTTCTATTCTCTCCCCCACCCCACCATGGGGGAGAGAACGAACGACTGTGTGTTGTTTATCTACTGGCTGGGGTTAAACCTTGACAACAGGCAATGAAATCACTTCCTGAGGAAAAGAGGGTGTAAAAAAGAGAGAATAGAAGATATACAGCAATTGGGTGACATTTCCCTTGGTGCCTCCATTCTGTGTATTACATGTCACAAGGGACCCTGTGCAAATGACTGATTTATGGCAAAGCTATAAATCATGCTATGTACCAAAGGCAGAGCTGCCTCCTCTTTCTGTCCAGAGTGGCTTTACTACATTCCTGATATTTACCTCAAATGGTGTCAGGTTGCTGGGACTGCTCCTGGTTCTGCCCTTCTGCTTACCTGCAGAGGCACTGCAGGCATTGGGGAGGCCAGCAGGAATGCAAGGGCCAACTCACTTATTACTCTGGATTCTGTTGAAATCAGAAAATAGGGAAAAGACCCAGGCAGAAGCAGTAAGAGAGACTGGTGATGGGACTGAGAAGCCTTGATGCAGAGAGAGGGAAAGACAGGCTAAATCTGAGAGCAATAAGAATAAGAAGATGGTGAGGAGACTGCAGCGAGGGACAGTGAGCAACAGAGCAAACAACCATAGCTGGTTAGAGGGCTTCATCTCCATTGCAAGAAACTGTTCGGTTAAAATCTATCTAAACCATGTGCTTAAGAAAAATGGCTGAGAAAGTGCTATCAGAACTATCTAAACTTGCTGATTTGTACATGCAAAACAAGTAGTTTTTTACAAGCCAAACTACATGTTCTTAGAAGAATATCAAATGGGCCTTTGGGATCTTGCAAAACGGAGCAACTACCTCTGGGGCTCTGGGGCAAAAGAAATAACCCCATCCTCAATCTTCTCCCAGATGAAGGAAAGCCGCAGCTTAACTCGAGACACATTTTTCTTAAATCTCTGCAACCTCAGACTAGCAGTCATCCTCAGGAAAGTCAACTCATCCAAACTACCCCTGCCTTTTTCACGTGATGAGTTCAAACCAACACATCAAATCCAAAATAAAGTGTCAAAATATTCTATCATTTAACTGCCAAAGACAAGAAAATTTCTACAATGTTATATAAATCTTTCGACTAATATCCATTACTCCATCTTAAACATTTACAGATATTTAATCTTTCCATAACTTAAGCTCACCCCCTCCCATTCCCAGCCTTTCCATCCAACAGCCGTGTTTCAACAGAAGCAAAGTATCACTCATATTTCTGTGTTAGTGGTGCACTAGAAAAGAAGCAATTCCTGCTCATTCAGCTTGGACCTCTCTCCTTTGCAGCAACTCACACAGAAGGAATTATTCCAACTTGTCACACCAATGGCTGGCCCAGTTTAAGGTATGATGATGAGCAGAAAATTGCACCATTTTTGATAACATCAAGAAGAAAGATGTTTTGAACACACATCATTACCTGTTGAATTAATGTTTGGCTGTGAACATAGGCATATATATGTGAATATATGTAATTATATTTTACCCTTCCCAGCCTTTTCCTCTTCCACATTGCCACACATGTATCCTTGGAAAGGAGAAAAACCCTTGGTGTATTTTATTGGCCTGTCAATCTGCTACCTTTTTTTTTTTCTTCCATAACTGGAATGTCATGTTGCATGTCAGTCTTTCTGCTTTCCCTTTCACTAGAATTAAGCACCCTGCATGACTGCAGAGAAAGCTCCTGGGGGGAAAAATAGAGGCAATTTCTTTTCAGCATTTAGATGTGATACAAGAGGTGCCATACACTGTGTGTTTTAACAAATCATCAGAAGCTCTATTTTCATTCAAGGCTTTACTATGGCTTGCATGACATCCTATCAGGAGCCACAGCAAGGGCCGAATATCTAAGGTTATCAGATGCCAGTCTCAAAAGATTTCTCTATTTTTAGAGACTAGACATTATTTTTAATGGCCAAATACTGATCACCTTTCCTGGTGACTCACAATATCACTTGTGGAATTGTGAGAGAAACTCTACAAAAAACCCTTATCACTTCACTCCCTCCTGCACGTTCAGAGGAACAGTCCCTTCACAGCTCTCTCTGCTCTGTGTCAGCCCAATGTGCAGCCGCTCCCCCGCACAGTGTGAAAGGTCAGAGAAAACTGAGATTCACCAGAACCCCGAGCAGTTCTTCCACAGACAGACGGAGAATGCAAAGGACCATTAAAACACCAGCCAGCTCTCACTAGCTCACCTATGAGCCCACGAGAACAGCACGGGAACCTTTAGGAAACCTGAACGCAGTAACAATTCTGCCAGCTTTGGGGACATCAGGAGCCACGTTACAAGGCAGGTGATGGGAACTGCAGGACATCATGGAGTCAAATACTGGTGGATCAAAGTATCTGGAGTGAAACCAGACCAGTCCTTCCCTCCTCTCACTATCTTTTTCAACGGAACAATTTCAGTATTTCATAGTTTTTTGCTACGGGAAGAGAGATCTGATGATCAAATCCAACAAAGTTTAAATCTAACATCTCCCATTTTCTCTCCTCTGTTAAAACACATATTGAGAAAAAGATACCTGCCTTCCTTAGGGGAGTAAAAACAAGCAGAATGCTTATCAACCTGGGAATCAAAACCAAAGCAGCCATGAACAGGCTTAAAAATTAATCCTTAAAAGCTCACTTTAAAACTGTCCACTGAGGTTCTGGTGACCACCAAAATATTACAGCATGAAATTTAGGAGGCAAGGTTTGCCAGTATTTCTTTAAAGAAATCAGCAGGTGATGCTTGCAGTGACGCTGGTACCATGATACTCACTCACCATTCCAAATTTTCTTCTCCCTTACCAATTTTCCATCCATCCCCTTCCCTCCTCTCCCTGCCCACCCTCAAAAGCTTAATGGTTAAAATGGATGAAAAAATGCAGTAACTAAAAAAGTTCCTATAAGCTGGGAACTGACATGACTATCTGTCTTTAAGTGTGAGCATTCACAGCTCTGTTTCAAAAACCTATTCAAACCTGGATAGCCTTTTGTGGGGACAAATGGGGCTGCTGCCAGTTTTTACCAAGTTATAAAATTTTCAGCGTCACAATAAATTGTGAGACGAGGAGAAGAGAAATTCAATTTAACAAGGAACTCGTAACTTTTCATTGAAGGAGCGCTCGATTGTGGGACAAGGAAGAAAGAGTGAGAGGTACAGTGAGCATCAATATCTTATCCCTTTCTTTCTGGGTTGTCCTTGGAGGCTTGTCCATAATTTACTTTCCCAGGGGAAATTTAACACAAGTGTAGCAATTTTTCCTTTCATCCTACTGATGGACTAAGCTAGCCTCCGAAAAAAAAGGAGGATAAAAAAGAGGGAGAAAGGAAAGATCCATAGATATTATTTACGCTGCAGATCATGTGTTATTTTTACCTTCAGATGTTCATATTGTGGTAGTAGTACTAACTGTGCACACTCACACGCACACGCCAGGGCAGCATGATCAATGGTAGGGGTCAATAATCCCATTTCAGATGCAGTCCCACTGCAGACTGAAACGAAACAGAGTAAAGTCTAAAGTAATGAAATGTGACAGAGCCACACTCACTGCCATCCTCCAAATATGGAGAGAAATACATTTCTACAAGAGAAAATCCTAAGTGGCAAGTTAGCTCGAGTCATAAAATAAACAAGGCTACGCATAAGTAATGGTTGACTCTCATCCTTAGAACTCGCCTTCTTCAATTAACTATAATATGATCTCACAAAGTCTGATTTTTGTTAGAGTATGAATGCCTAACCTTCAGGTTTCCTTGTAAGCAAATGGCCTATCTCATCAGTTCACAATATTAATCAAATCTTTTATTCCCTCTTTATATTTGTTGTATCGCAGTGATATTATAGCTGTTTCAATTGGTTAAATCAAAAAATGATCTATAAACAATCCCAATGCATTCAGTATCCTAATTGCCAATGCATATCATTATATTGGACGGGGCTGGTGATGGCTGGCAAATGTGTCTTTGATCTGTGAGCAATCACAGACCTCAGTGAGGCTGCCTTCAGTCAATATAAACGTCAAAAGCAATAGCACGGCGTTATAAAGTGTGAGCACTGAGACAATGGGAGCCACCATCCAAAGCACTGAGCAGATCCAAGGCTTAGGAGCAACGTTTGCTCCATGGCCTTAGGGGTTTTCCTGTGGCAGGCTGACATAAGTACATTTATTAGGGAGAACTTTGCATCCCTGTATCAGAGAAGTTTGGAGGAAAACCAGCAGAGCAGCAATGAGGAAATACATTGCTGAAGGGGAGCTACACACAGATGGGTCTTGTGCTCTGTTTGGTTTTCCCCCATTTCACAAAGGAAGTTCTATAATGTTATGGATGTGTATCACTATATTAGTCATTTACTCATCCTAATCCAGCCTTTTTGTCCTACCTTTCCTTTTCTCTGCTTCTACTTCTGGAAAGCTGATTTCCATTTCTATAAAATTAAAAATCTCAGTACAGAGAAGAAATTTATCTGATTTCTGAAGCAATAGCTTTTGACTTACTTCAAATTGTCAGTAGGATTTAAAAATGGATAATTCCATAAATTTAATAAAGCATATGTTCAGTGCATAAAGTGCTAATTAAAGGAAATTCCCTAGAAGTAGTAATTAAAAAATTAACATGTAATGCAGATGTTTTTGATGGAAATCCACAATAACAGGTATTACCCTAACGCTGTCCAACCTTTTCACTGAGAATCTAGAAGAAAAGGTGGATGTACTACTGCTGTCACCTACAAGACAGACAGCTGGAGAGCTGTATGGTGAGGGGCAGGTTAATCATAGAAACCTGGTCACTATGTTATTTAGAGCATTTCAAACTCTGTTTGATCTAGATGCAAGGAAATTTGAAAGTATGCCTTTATGAATAAAAATACCTACAGAACAAGGTCTGATACAGTGGAAAGGAACTACCCATCTGGTAGGGAGAGAAGTGAAAAACCCAAATGAGTATGTATAAGGTGAGATGCAAACATGAAGACCATCAAGGGTAATAAAAACCACTTTATAGATACTCCAGCAAGAGGGATATCAAGGAAAAGGCTGGTCTATTCTTAAGAAAGGAGGGAAACATGGTGGATGATGCCAAAAGGACTAATGGGTATCTCTTTTTTTACTTTAGTCTTTATTATAAAGTAAATTGCAATCATGGATCTATCACAATTAATATCGCTGACAAAGGGCCAGAATTGAGCTTCAGATAGGGAAGGTACAATACTCAGAGTACTTAGGTAAGGTGGATGTTTTTAAACAGGCTGAGTCTAATGGACTTTATCCAACAGTACTTAAAGGGCTAACTAAGAACCTAAAAGTCATCAGGGCTTATCTTTGAGAACTTAGGAAGGACAATGGATAAACTGGAGGGCCAAAAAAAGAGGACAGTTAAAGGTCTGTCTCTAAAAAGTATTTTAAAGAGAAAAGCAAGCCTGACAATTGTAAGCCAATCAGCTTATCTTCAATTCATGGAAGAATACTGAAACAAATAGCCGAACTATTTGTAAGCGCCTGGAAGGTAATGAGAACATGTATAACATCCAACATGGATTTGTCAACAGCAATCATGTCAAAGCAATCTAATTTTCTTCCCTGATAGGGTAACAGGCCTTGTGGACAGAGGAAAAGCATCAGATGTCATTTGTACTTTGGACTGGTTTTGATTCTCTTCCACATATCAATCTTCTGGGCAAACCATGGAGCACGATTCAGATGGAAACAGTACAAAGTGGGTGCAACACTGATTCAGAAAATCATACTCAGGGCATGATTAACAATGTTCCTATCGACACAAAAAGTTATCTCAAGTGAGAATCTGGATGAGACTCTCCTAGGTCTGGTAGCATTTAGTATTTTGACTAATGACCTAGAAAAGAGCATCAAAAACACACTTGCTGTGACAATATCCTCCTTGGAGGCATTATAAATACACTGGACAAGACCAGAATTCAGAGTAACCCTGGTAATTTAAAGATCTGGTTTGGAAGCCATAGTGTTGTTCAGTAGGGATAAATGAAAAGTACTGTATTTAGCCAAGAAAAATTAACTGCTTAGGATGGAGAACCACTGACTTGGTAGTCATTCTGTAGAAAATTAGAAGTTGTTGTGGATCACAACGTGGATAATCCATCAACAATATCATGCTGCTCCCGTAAAGATGAATGTCCTACTGCAATGGATAAATTAGTTCTAGCTTGCTTGACACAGAAGAATCTTTCTGCTCAGCACTGGTAAAGCTGCAGCTGCATTATTTCATCCAGTCTGAGGAACTGCACCTCCAAAAAGGGAGGAACAACTGGTGATAATCCAGAAGAAATTTCTAGTTTAGAAAATATCACTATAACTAAGAATTAGGGTTGGTTAAAAAAAAAAAAAAAAAATAGAAATAAAAGGCTGCTAAAAAGAAAAAAAAAAGGAGAAAAAGAAAAAAGCCCCAAACCACAAACTGCTAAACTGCTCTTTGTGCTGATGTTAGATAGGGCAAGACATAAATGACTTAAAGACCAGCCAGGGAGACTGAGGCTAGATTTTAGGAAAAAAACTGTCAAGTGGTAAGAAGCAGTAAACAGTAGAGAAGACAGATTGCCTGTGGATGTTCTGGAATACTCCTGGAAAAAACTGTCAGAAATAACACTGAAATCTGTCTAGAATAAATGTGGATCCTGCCATGAAGAAAGGGTGATCAAGATTACCCAAAGGTCCTTCCCACTCATGTGATTCCATAATCCCCCCTGGAACATCCCAGCAATGAGATCCTTGCACATGCTTTTTGGGAGCAGTGAACAGGATTAAATACCTCATTTTTTCCAAATATAGTATTTGTACAGCTGAACAAAATTATGGAAATTTAGAACCTATATTTTTTAAAAAGATGTTGAACTAGACACAGCAAGAAGCCACAGAAAATCCTTGAGGGCTGAATAAAATATCTTGAAGTGAGGCTCAAGTATTACAATGTGTTGCATTACCATTACCTTCCCATCTCTGCCCCCTCTCATCAAAGCAAATGATTTCTTAACCTTGTAGTAAAAAATTAGCTTCCAGAGGGAAAAAAAAAATAATTATATAATCCAAGATTAGTTCAACTTAAAAATTAGATTTATGTTTTTAACAGTGAGAGTAATCAGGCACTGGAACAAATTACCAAAGGAAGCAGTAGATACTCTGTTTCCTGATCCCTTGAAATCAAGACTGGATGCCTTCCCAAAAGACAGACTCCGGTCATACATAGGTTAAAAGTTCAACACAAGGCAATATAGGTTTAATTTAACAGTCTGTGATGTCCTAGAGGGCTCCCACAACTGTTCAAAGTCCAGAAATTAATTTAAAGTGAGCCTGAACTTCTTTTCATCTGAACAGGAGGGCCTCTACACCCAGAGACTGATATTGCAATCTGAAAGCACTGGCATTGTCTCCACTACTGTGTGGTACTTTCATACACTGGGGATCCTTTTTCCATAGCTCTATGAACTCAGAAACCTTTCCCACCAGAACACTGGGAAATGAAAAAATGGTATTTAAAAAACACATCCCCTCAGAACCCCTCCAAACTTATTTTGCTCAAAAGAACAAAAGGGAAAAAGTTCTAGAAATCTAAATGGGCAATTTGAAGGTATGCTCCTCCTCTTCAGAACTTTAAGAGTCTACTGTTTAATGCCTTATTTAGTCTTTAAAAGTTCTGCCTGCTTTAAGAGCAAAAGGATTAATGGTTTCAAATTCCAGTGTGTTGACCTTTATTCAACATTAAAATGCTTATTTGAGCATTCTGCCATGGTACCAGTAAGCCTCTGTCTAATGAAAATTGTAAGGGAAAGAAAGTTTAACTCCCATATGCCGGCAAATAAAATTATTTTGCATTAGGAGGTTTAGTGGATCTTTTCTGCACACACACAGAGATAACATTGATGCAAAGAGCATTAAAACCACAGAGTATACATGCTATTAATCTGGTTACAGGTTGAATGTTGGAGCAATATTAATGAAGATGACGAAGAATAAAAATGTTTAAGAGCTCCTGTTCCCAAGTTACTGCCCTGAATAATGGCTATGACATCAAATAATTCCAAGCAAAGTCAAACAAAAGCAAATCATACCAATTGCTTCTGAAATCAGTTACAGAATTTTGCTTCCAAATACCAAAAGCTTGATGAAAACTAATTTTTCATTTGCATATCAGGATACACGGTCTGGTAAGATAGCAAATCGAGGTCGGGAAGAAGAGGGCAAGATCGATTTTGGGTGGTGCTGAGCCGTAGAGAGGTGGAGTTGTAAACACCTGTGCTGACACAGCGGGAAGAGCCGGGGGAGAAGCTGAAGGCAATAAAGACTCAAGGCTGCTACAGGCCTTGAGGGCACTTACTGAACTTGGACAAGAAATTGTCTCTACAGGCTGATGGAAGCGAGAAAGTCTTGATCACACTGAGTCTTCACTACTCTGATATTGATTAAAATAACAGCTATGCAAAAAGCGAGGCAGGGCAACATTTTTCTCAAGGCAGGTTTCCATCCTTAGTCAGTTGAGCAAGACACATGATCAAATGCAATCCAGGACGTAAGCCAGACAGAGATGGCACGTACAAGAAATTAAGCCTGAAGCTAATTCTCAGACAAGATTTTGTGGTAAGTCTTCCCATATTTTGGTAGGTCAAAGACTGCAGGTCAATCTTTTAAGAATTTAAATGTTTTTCGAGCTAAAAGATGGCTGTTACAACAGTTTGTTGAATTAAAAAAAAAAATTCTCACAGCCTAAAGAGCTAAAACAGCTCCCCAAAGGTAAAAAGTAACCAATCTCCTACCTGAAAAAGGAACATTGAGCAATCACATCTTAAAATGTAACAAAAATTTTGCTAGGAATTACAAAATGTGTCATAACTAAAGTTAGTCGTGACTAAGAAATTATACACAGGACAAGTAAGGAACAGCAAAATCAACTCTGCAGGAATGTGCAGGTTTAAGAAGATGAGAATGGTTGACAGGAAAATCAATTTATTGCATGATAAATGTTCATATGCAAAATAGCATGAGCAAAAGAAAACCCAGCTGTGAAGAATGTGGCAGTGAAGGGGATCAAACCATTATGCATCAGAGTGAATATTTCATCATTCTAATTCAAACTTCCTGTGCAAATATTAACAGAACCACAGGAAAAGAAAAATCCTGCAAAGCATGCCAGCCTTTTGCTAAAAATACACACAACAACTCCAGAACTGCAAATATAATTCAAAATTCCCAACTCTCTTAGAAGTCTGACTTCACTGTCTGAACCACTAACCCTGAACGTAGAATAAATTCAGGTACAGAGGAAACCAGAATGGAGAAGGTAGATATGGATTTATTTCTGCCTCTTAAACAACTTTAAATAAACTTAAAGCAAGACAAGACATGCTCACAGTGAATAAAAGGAATAAATTTGAGGAGGGAGGACAAAAAAAAGTGTTCTGTAAGGATATTTTTTAAAATTATGTTATTTTATTACATATTGAAATCGAAAGTAATTGTTTTAATATTTTTTTAACCTAACACTAAAAGAAACACAAAAGCTTTTTTTTTAAAAAAAATTCAATCAGTAAGTGACTGCAAAAAATAACAGTGCCTGCCAAGAGCACTGATGCCGCTAAAGAAATATATATTTAGTTTGGCTTACTCAGCAGTGATCCAAAAAACTCTAGGAATCATTCTGGGTAGAATATGCATTTTTAATAAATACCAAAACAGAAAAAAAAAAAAAAGAAAAACAATCAATTCAACACAGAGAAAAACGCCGTAAAGTTTTCTCTAGCTCTAAAATCCAAGCGTGTTGTCTCAGTTGAGATCCTTTTTCAGTCGCATAGACTGACAGCAGTGAAACACAACAAGCTTTAACTGAGTTCTCTGAATTTATATAGGTTAAAATGATGATCCCATATAGATCACAGCCTATTGCAAGGAATTAGCTGCCAGGATAATGACTGGTGGCTACCTCCAGTGTGCCATCTTACACCACAAGGGACCTACAGATTGTTGCCAACCTATACAATAATTTATTCTTATTTCTGTCACAAATGTAGCAAAATACAAACACTGCTGCATAGCGAACCAAAATATCATTTGCCATAGCTCATTGTCCGTCCTATTCCAAATTTAATGCCATGCAATTAACAAAACTACTCTAAATTTCTCTCCAGGGCCTCTGTGCAGTAGGTTGGACTTGTGAAATGAAATAGGCATGTGGTAAAACACGTTCCTGTTTTTGCTGATTCTCAGCATAAATGTTTCCTCCTCTCTTATCAGTTGCCTGAACACCAGCATGTTACAATCAACTTCCTGCTAGTTAGTTAAGATTCTTGCTTGCTTGCCTTTCTTCTCTAAATACAGCACTCTTGTGCTGCTATTGATCAGTGACTGAAAAAAAAAAGAGCCTGGATGAAACTCCTTTTTCTTCCCTTTCTTTTTTGTTATTGATATTTTTTTAAAAAGGTCCTTTCATCTCCTCCTCTACCAGGAAAGCATTCCTTGATGGAAATACAAGAATAATGAATCTAAAGCTGTTCAACACCAAACTACCTAGAAACGGAAAAGATCCCCCCAGAATTCATTCTCCTGCCTTTCAGTGAAGCAGCACACACACTTCAATTACTTTCTCCGTTACAACATCAGTAACTCAAGGAAATTCTGTTCCAGTCAATAGCGCTTCCACAGATTACATTCCATGGGGAATTCGGGCAGAATTTGACCCACGTCTTTTTGGTCATACAAAAAAACTCACGGACGATGGGTAGCACAGCAAAACGTTACATATATTTTTATAGTTTAAGATTTATAGCATCACGCTGCCCCCGAAGCCTCTACTTCCAAGCAGTTTCTGCTGTTATTAGGAGGGGTTAATTCCAGGAGAACTTTGGAAAACCGCTTCCAACTTCCCTGGTCATCCCCCTGAACACAGGAGTACCAGAGGTAGCTGAAAACAGAGCGATGTATATTTAGCCTGCAGTGTTATATAACCTGTCTGTTAACAAATGCAAGACACAAAGTAAAGTCATGTAACCCAATTGAAACAGTTCGTACTGGAGGTTGATTTCCCTTGGGAAACTGAAACATCAAGTAAGAAACTGAACCAGTTAAATATAACCTTTTTAAAGGGCAAAAGAATTCAAAGGTAATCAAGGATTTTTTTTTTTTTCCTCAGAAGGGCATTTATAATTATATTCCACTTTTTATTTATAACAACCCTTTTAATGTTGGTACTACAAAAGAACTCCACAGAAAACCAGCTTTGCTTTATATAACAGGATTCAATCTACACGTGGTTTTTATATGCAAAACATCTTCTACACAAGATATACACTAACAAAAGCACATTTCCCTGAAGAAACAAGGAATCTATTTTCAAAGTGGTTCACGAGGGTTTAGCCATGTGCCTTTTGCTAATACTCTGGGAGACTCCAGGAGACATCCTTAACTCTTGTTTTGAGAAAATGATGGCAAATGACTAAACGTGCTCCTACAGTGAGCTCAGAGCCTGGTGTTTAATTTCCTTTATTATCCTAGAATACAATGAACGTTTTGCTTTAATCTACTAATTACTGAGGAGAAAGAAACAGACCAAATCCTAAGCTGATTTTTTCAGTTTCTTTCGAGAACAGGTTAAACAGGTATAAGTTAAGAAGTAGAAATTATGGGCATGAGCTAAAACTCCATGAACTCAGAATTACATTCCAAAATTCAGCACGAGAATGACCAGGTGGTTTGTGATTAATCATTTAAGATCTCAAGTTTTGTGTTCATGTTTGTGTTAGGACACGAAGTCTTGTGTTAGTAAAACAACAGTGGGAATTTCAGAGTGGGATCTAGAGGTGCACAAAGCCAATGAGAAGGAAACCTACAACAAAGGGTAGCGATAGATTTGGGTGGGCCAAGTTCTTGCCCAAAAGGTCTGCTGGATGCAGTAGAAATGAATTATATAGAAACCTGCCTCTGTGTATGCCTCTGTCTTCTACACATCTGGCAGATACTCACACAGCATCACACTGTTGCCCTTGAACAATAAAAACAATCCAAAGGACAGAGCCTTGACACAGCCAGAGGCGCTCTCAAATTATGCTGCACAGATTAAAAACAAGCAGGATCTTCCCAGGATTATATAAATTATTGATCTGTGCCATTTCTCATGTTGCCCAAATACCCATAAATATCACTACACAGAAACATCTGTACAAAACTGGCCTGATAAATCCATTCCGTGAAGAAAAAAAAAAAAAAAGTTAATTTAATCTCAAAATTAAATGAGGGCCATTCTGTCTGAGTAGCACCAAGCATGCAGAATCCTGGTGTGGATTCCATGGCACACACCTGCTGGAACCATCAGCAGAGACACTCTGCACACAGGTAAGTGCCTGGCAGAGGCAACAGGGCCAGCTGTTTCTCACCCACAATAGGCAATCTGTTGATACACTATGAAACCAGTATTAGGAGATGCTTTAGTCAAAATGCTGTAGGTTATTAATCACAGCTTTGGGCTTTCTGACAGGATGTTTTGATAAAATAAATCTATTTTAAGTGACTGTAATGAAATACTAACCGGTTTTTGAAGGGCTTTTAAGATGTTTTTAAGAAGTTTCAGATCAAAGACTCAGTTAATGTAACCTCCATGCATTAAATATTTAGTACTTATTCAGTCACTTGAGCACTCAGGCATCTTGACATTGTAAAAGAAGGAGAGGGAAATTGAGTTTAAGTCAGTTTTGCACAGTGGGATTTTTCAGTTTTTATGTTAAAATCCCAGGCATGTAATTTTAATACAAAGAGGTCTATTCTTTTACAACGCTATATGCACCACCCATTAAAAGAATTCTTTATGCACCTGCATAGATGGGAGAATAAATCCTCTATAGAGTCACTTCAGTAGAAACTGTTGTGCTGGGATTAACACCATGATTGAACATTATTCTGTCTCTGAGCTCTCTGATGGACAAAACCAAATGCACACACTTCTCTTTGCAGAACAAGCAGGCACTTACAAGGAACACAGGATTTTAACAACGGCAGATAGATTTAAGCAAGTTCTTTTTAGAATTTTTAGCATTTCCCCTTCCTAGCATCCCTGAATTCCATCAGCTACTCTTTACTGTTTTTGTTCCTCCAAGAAATGCTCCAAAACAGATGAAGAAAATAATCCTATTTGGGGTATTATTACAATAGATGTCTTAATAAATGGTAAATTATTAGAGGCTGGATATTGATTCTGAAAATGCAACTTCTACAAGTTCTTAAGCATCACCTTTCTTGTGAAAGTTCACTGACTGTAAGAGAAACTTGAGGATGACTTCAAGCAGAATGAAAACACTCCTGAGTGCATTTCTTGGCTCCCTTGCAGAGGATTATAGAGACTAAAATATTAAAAATTGCCTTTGAAACTATTGCCATGACCCACATTAGTATCTATTCTCAGAATCAAGCTAAGTATCGTGTATTTCTATCCTGTTTAACACAAACACGGACACATTCAAGTTCTTTGATTTGCAAAGTTGCTCTAAGTCTCCAGTATTTCACCGTAATTTGTAATACATAAAGATAAGAAACAACCTTAGCTCAAAAATTACCAATATATGGGAAAAAAAACCCCCAGCAAACAGTTCTGCATATCTTTCACTCATCACAGGCATTTTCCCAAAACTTACAATGTGATTGAAGATGACTGCACCCTAATTTGAAGTTCAAAAAGCTAAAAGTGACCTCTGAAGTAATGGCAGCAATACATGTTCCCAAATCTGCTCAGCAGCATCATTATGTGACCCTCTTTGTCATAAGTGTCTTCTGAATGTTAAGGCAGCACAAAGCTGTGTGTCATCACGGGCTCAGCCGCGGCACTGAAAGACAAACAGCTCCTGAAAACATCTACACGTTCTCATGATAACTGGATGACCTCATCATCTGCTTTTCTCAAAGACTTCGTTTTTCCCTGCTGCCACTGCTGGCCATGGCTCCGCAGCTCCTCGGCCATATTAAATTATAGGAACTCAAGGAAGTGATGAATACGTATGTGAATGTATATGAATGCAGGAAGGTGATTTCATAGGAAAACGACATTTCCTTGTACATAACGTTAATATTTCTTATGCACCGTTGCCTCTGCACACAGACCACCGTGAGAAATCCCCAAACACTAAATTAAACAAATTAATGCTTATTCTACTGAACTGTTCTATCCAAAGAAATCCAAACCAGAAGACAATCCTCACCACAGAATCCATGTTAAATACTCCAGTAGGTTCCTCACTGATTTACCAAACAGATAGAATGTACCCACAAGGCACTACTGAAGAAGTTCACGTCTGTATTTCAAAGGTTAGGAAAAGTCAGAGATGATAATTTGGTTAATTCTGAAACAATAAAAAAACCTTCTAGCTGTAATCTAGGATAACCTTTGTTGTAACGATACACAGCACGGGAGAGGTCAGATATCAGATTTCCTTGCCCTGCTGCCTCTGTCATAGACACTGAATTCAAAAGGAAGCCAACTTCGACGGAGGGAGAGTCCTGAGGCTGCAACCAAGGCTTCAGTGCCATGGAAAATGAGAGAAACAGGGGAAGGAGCTTTGAGAATAGTGAAAAAAAAGACCTTTAACAAATTTTACAGAAACTGAATGCAGTGTTATGAATACTCGGTTTGACTGTGGCACTTTCAGGTGCTCTATGGATTAAAGAAAAATATTTTTAAAAAAGGAAAAAAAAATAAAATTAAAAGAGAGGTTGTCCAGAATTAGCAACATTAAATATTTCAAATAGTACTGATTGGAAGACAGGAAATGTGAAAATTATCACATATTTTTCGTTATGGAAATTAACGCCATTCAAGTAGATTCCAGTTTATTGTTAGTTATGATGTTTAGACCTGTAATGAACGTGACCTTTTGAAATCAGGATACATCCATCTGTAATGCTTCAAGATGCAATGGACTTCTGAGGGGAAGCAGCCTTGCCTATATGTTAGCCAGAATTGTTTATACGTTAGAAGAATTGTTTCAGGCTGATGGAATTCGGGATCATTTTGTATTTGTAAACAACATACAATCAGTTTACCCAACTCTGGCAGGGTGAAGGTCTCTCCCAGAGAAATTAAGCTCAGACTTGCACCTGGAATAAAAACTGTCGTACTCCCATTGGCTGTAACCAGGGGTGGAGAAGGGTATTCCCAGAACACAGGATGTATTGTGAAGCTGCTGTAAGGAATTCTCTCCATGATCACTGTTGAAATAAATCTGCCACCAGGGGTAAGTTAAGTGCAGTCGGGGAGATCTGCTTAGGTATGAGCAGTTCCGGAGGTTTACTATTAGGACACATTACTTTCGTGCAGCAGGCTGTGATCATGGCCTTATAATCATTATGGAGTATTTTTGAATCAAAGAAAGAAAATGTTCAAAGTCCAAACACTTTTTTTATTTCTAGTAAATTTCTGTGTAAAAGCAATTCCCAGAAAAGCCCAATGTTCTGAACTGTCTGTGCATGTGGGCTCCCTATTGTGTTAAAGACACATCTCCCATTGATGTTTTGTTAATAGATTATATAGTGTGTGCTGCTGCCAGAGTACAGGCTATCCTACTTTGTAGCACATGGAGCAACTTCTGCAGCTAATCAAGGAAGGTTTCTTTTGTGAATTAGTATTTTATGGCTGTTAATCATCACCTGTCCAAGGTCTTTCTAAACCTCTTGTTGTGATTCAGCATTACTGAATGTAAAGTTAATAATTAGTGACTGTATGAAAGAAAAGAGAGCTTATCTGCATTTCAAAAAATATATAAACATAAAAAGGATCACTCCCCTACTTTATGTAAGAAGAGAGATTATGGAGCAACTACTCTGTGGTCATCAGTTGCAGGAGAGAACTTGCTTCTTTCAGAGTAAGATGGAGCACGTCAGGAAATTTGTGCCATTGTATGGTGATATGTGAAACTGTGGTGGAAATAATTTTTAGAATCCAATTTGTTCCCCAGACGGTAAAAAATGAACACAGGTGCACTTCTTATCAGATAAGGAAAGACACGTGAGAACAGCAAAGCATTCTGACATGCAGTTCTTATTCCTTTCTACCAAAAGTGTCCTTGGCTGATAGGGGGTATTTTGGAGGTGGCTGGAAGGTGGTACAGGAACCATCAGTTTACTTTTCTTAGCACTACCTGCTGGTTCATACTGCTATTGGCAGTAGATAGCCAGTTCTAGGGGAGATGGTTGTCCTGGAGCTTCACAATACATTGATTTTCCTTTTTTTCTGATTTAATTTCTAATGAGCAGAGAGAGACTTATTTATTTTGTAACACACACAGAAATTCATTGTTTTCCATTGAGGGAAGTCCAGATTTCTAAAAGGAGAGTTTGTATTTGTCTGTGTTTCTCTGGGAAGATGAAAATCTGAGATTTCAGAGGCCACAGCTATTCTGCTTCATTATTGTCATAGCAACAAATGATCTTGAAGCACTGTATGCAACATCTATAGCCATTTGCAGTATAGCTCCAGCTACTAACTTGTTTCTGTTAATGGCTGGCATGAACCAGTCTCTGTACTCTTTGCAATTTAATTGATGAACCACAAAACAAATGGTCATAGTTAATAAAATTATATTTTGCCATCTGTGTCCAGTAATGAGAAAATCTGAATTATAGGAATGAAAAAGAAGTTGTTGTTTTTTTTTCTGAACAGATCAATGCATCCCACCTCTTTGTCAGCATTAAATTAGATGTTATCTGTTGCTGTGTATTTCTCTCCTTGGTTGCCATGGCTAATGGGAATTTCAGCGAAGATGGACAAGAATTCTGTTTGGCCATGAGGAATATAACACCTTTTTCTTTGTTTTCCTATGAGTCTGTGTAGGATGAGTCTACAGTGTTATTTGGTCTGAATGCATCCAAGTCTCATTTATAGGAGGACAGTTTTGCTCACCTCTGCAGTGTTATTTGCTGCACAAAACCTTATCTGTTTCTATAAAAGAAATGTAGAAGATATGTGCAGTTTTATTCCTAAAGCTCTGAAGGATTTCAAAATCATCTGGGGCTGAAGGCAAATCTGGTGCTGCCACAGTATCTTGTAAGGATGATTACAACAGCAGAAAAGTGCACCTTTGAAACACATATTCTGTTTTCCTGAATTCCCATTCTGAACAGTTTGTGCTCTTGAGAGTGAGGATATAAATTGTCTGGATTCTTCATAAAGAGGCTACTACATTAAAAAAGAAAACAAACAAATACACAAAAAAGAAACAAAAAAACTCACAGAACAAACAAACAAAAAACCACATAACCTTTTATAATTTCTCTAGGAGCCTACTATATTATGAATTCCCACAAGAAGTAGATGCTCCTCATGCAGAAGTTACCAAAGCACTTGATGTTGATAACTTGACTGCCTGGACCACATAAGGACCTAGACCATTTCCTTAAGCTTTAGGGAGGAAGACAGACTACAGGCAAGAAGGAAATTATGGAGACAAAGAAGATGCAATGCTGCTGAGCACCCTGTTGTGTGCACTAACACCATTCTTGTTCTATGCATTACCTTTCAGTTTTTGAAATATTCATTGTTTGGATTAATATCTATGTCTAGGTCTAAGACAAGTCTTGATGGATCTCACTGTATTGCCCAAATATCTCCTATTTTTTCAGCACCTCTGTTTTAGTCTTCATCTGTTAATCTATAAAGTGCCCTTAATCAGTCATCCCTGACATTCCTATAAATTTTCCATCAGACATAACACATTACTGGCTATTTTTCATTCTCAGAAGGCAAATAAGAAAAACAGACTTGAGGTCTTGAATCGCATAAACTGTGCAAAATAGCAGACTCTATTTCTAATTCTTTTCTTTAATATTATGGGCCATATTTTGAAGAGTTCAGCAGCTGCAAATAGGGTCTTGTTTCCAAACTGGTAAACTTCTTTTTTGGTGTGTAAATGACAAAAGTCGGGATTCAGTTTTGTGTATGAGGAGCTCTGAAAAGAGAAGCTTGTGTTTTCAGCTGTTCAGAACTCGAAAGTGCAAAACAGGCCAATGGGATGTGCTGTCCAGGGTCCTGCAAGGATTTGAAGACCTGACTCTGCAGTGGAACTCCACAGAAACTACCCGGCTGGTATGGCTGGCCTCTGAAAATAAACACCAAAGGCTTTCCCAAACGATCCAGGTTTCTACAATAGCTTCGTTTCCTGTAAAATATTTTGGAGGCTGACAGAGCAAAAGTTCTAAAAGAAAACTTCGGTTTTCTTTAAGGATAAGCATGAGATTTCCCTTCATGCCATGCTGCAGAACAGTTCAGAATTCATAAATATGGAAAAGACTGGTTAATATTTTAATTCTAACGAACAGATTTTAAAAAATAAAAAAATAAAAAATAAAAACAAACAACATTTAACAATGTGCAGCTGTTACTAACAAACTAAGAAGCTGATTAAAAATAGAATGATGGATATTAATGCATTATTATAATCCACCATAATGCAGAAAATCTAAATGGAAAAAAAAGTATGTATTACAAAATCCTGAAGTATTTAGATTCTGCAAAAGTAACAGTCCTCTGAAATTTTAACTAATTAGGACTAAGTGGAAAATTGGATGCAATTAATGGGGAATTAAAAATAAATAGGAGAAAAATTATTTCTGAAACAGATTTTTTTTTCATGCACACTCATGAAAATTCCTGAAATGGATGGTATCTCTCCTTTGTCTTCCTCCATGTTTCACCCTTATTAGAACATCAGATAAGGTGCTTCAGAAAAACACACTTTCTGTAGAAAGGTACAGCCACAATTCTAGGGATTCTGAGTGAAAATATTTGACTGTGGGCCTAGGGCTGGCTTTTTTTTCTTTTTTCCCATTGGAAATGTCATGTAACTGAGGCCTTTTCAATCTGTGTTCATTTTCTCAGATTGTTCTCTGCTGCCACAGTATGGTGCTCAGCTGCTGTTTGAAAACTCGAAAAAGAGGATCTTTATCGGAGAATGCAGTTCTTTTCATGTACCAATATGACTGGTTGCCAGGTAAGATCTCTTTTAAAGAATATTAAAAGGCTTTAAGCTGTATCTTATATTTCCTAAGGAGTGGAAAAACAGTTTTCAATTAAGTACCTACTGCTTTACATTAAAAAACTCCTGTCTCCTCGTGTTATTTGTGTGTCGTTTTGTCTTCAAAACAAAGATAAATATTGTTTTCAGTATTTGTGGATTTTAGCAGCACTTCAGCAGCAGCAGGTATTTTCTATGAAAAAACCCAGGTTTTTTTCAGGAGTATCATGATCTTCTAAAATAAAATACGTCTAAATGTAACATGATGCCTTAAAATAAGGATGGCACTCCCCTCCCTTACATGTAAGTTTGATATCCTTTGTCCTGCGCTATTCTTTGATTCAAAAATACTTTGCTAACAGTGCAGAAAAGTAAGGGCCATTAAAAATCACAGTGAAATCAGGAACAGATCACAGACTACATATAATTTCTCTCACCCGTGCTTCCTTATATGTATTATGTTGTCATGAGCCTTACTTTGTCTCTTCAAGTACTTATGTTCAAATACTTGGGTCAACAGTAAGGCTTCACTTTGCCACCTGAACTACACTGCTTTTGTCTATATTGTCTCATAATCTGCACCAAAATATGTTCTTTATTTTCTCATTCCTATATGATATAAGGATATATCCCCAAATCCCTTCTGACATATAAGCTGAAGTCTTCTTAGAGCCAGCTTTCAGCTTTCAAAGCTTAAGGACAAAAGAGATAAACATGTGCTTGGCAAGGACAAAGAACTCCAGGATTAGCACAGATGTCTTATGCAGAAGGCCTCAAACACACACCTTACTCACACACTGCAAAAAAAAAGCTGCTGAGCAATGCTCACTTCACACACGGACAGTGAGCATATTTATAGAGAAGTGCAAAAAGGGTTGCAGAACATTTTACCTGAACCAGCTTCTGCACCTAGATGTGAACAAGCCAAAAATGAGATGACTGAGGAAAAGGAATTCTTCCTTTTGTCAAATCTGAAACTTGCTTTCATTCTTTAAGTTATTTTAGAATTATTTATTAGCTATAAACCATTACAAGATGGAAGATGAATCAGAAGGGAGGGTAGAGGAAGGTATGTAGAAACCTCCAACCCTGACTGACTGTGACCAAAAAAACAGTTTATTTATTTTTGAATATTATGTTTTTTACACTATGTTTGCAGCGGGAGTAAATGACTTACAGTCTTTTACACAAATATTTAAAATTTTGTCCAGTGGGAATTTTTGTAACACTGGCAAGTTGTTTGAAACCATATCCACCTCATCACGCTTTTGTTTTATTTTTACACTACAATGAAGTTGCTGGGCAAGTCCATTGGCTACCAATGACTGGCAAGTAAATTCTTTCCATATCCTCTGACTAGATCCCTAATTTAGCTGTCAGCTTCAGTGGTGTCAGTGTTCTCCACATAAAAGTGCAATGTTAGACCAGCAAGCCCCTGGAACATTATAAAAAAAAATGTTTAAAAAGAACTGAAATACAAGTCAACTAATAGCCAGATCCATTTACATTTATATACAACAAAAACCATTATTACAGCTCTTTACTTTATATGTAGGTCAGGCTGGAAACACTGAGAATCTGAGCTTGAAGTCCAGGACTTTTTAATAAGAATTATTTTACCTGTGGTCTTGTTGTTATAATGGTAGTACAGGTTCATGGCAAAACATTAGGGCACGAGGCCTAAATGTTGATTGTTCTGGCCTTGGAGCTTAAAGACATTTTTACACACATTTAACTTGATGCCGTGAACTGTGCCAGTGATTTCAACCCATCTATTCAATATGTTTAAGTTTAAACCCATACTTTGGTGTTTTGCTGGATTGGAGCCACAATGCTCAGTTTACATAAATTATGTGAACAGGATTTTGCCTAAGGTATTTAGAGATTTTAATATAATATATTTACATTATAGAGCTTGTGTAAAGCTAAATCAATAAATAGTTCTTTCTTTGGTTAAATTAAAAGGCATAAATCCAAATCCTTTGGACTGAGCAGACTTTGAAATCGTTAAATAAAACCTTCAATCCCAAGGTTTCAGCCCTACAGGTAACGTGAGCCAGGCTAACCATCTTCTGGCTCTACAGTCAAAGAATAAAGATTAAAATAGAACTCCAGCCCCACAGATGCATTACACAGTCACCACTCAGGAGATCTAAACAGAAACCAACTCAAACATAGTCAAAATCCCAGCAGAGTCAATGCAGTGAAGTGCTACGGGGCAAATGCAGCTAATAGCTCCACACAGCCCGATTTCCCCTACATGCAAGTACAGTCAGCATCGCTATCAACATGGTAATTATTGCTTAATGCTGTGCTACAGAGGAGGGAAAACAAATTTCTGTAAATGGAAGTGAAAGAAGATTGAATGTATTCTAGGGTTTTCACAGGGTTCTCAGGGCCTTACATACCTTCCAAATATATTCATGGCCTGCAGGGCAAGTAAATAAATTTTAAAACTATGAAAGAGCTTCACCTCGGTGTATACACAGGACCTCAGACTTGCTTTTTTTTTTTCTTTTTTTTAGGAAATGATATTAATTGGATGTGTTATTTGCCAAGCCCCAACGAAAAAAAGGAATTCTAGTGAGCATTGAACACAGAAAGTAAGATATGTTCTCCCTGTACCCAGAAGTTTAGAGTGCAGTAACTAAAGAAAACTGCCTGGATCTGAGTGTTGAACTCAGTGTGTGGACAAAACTGGCTTGTCCATTGGGATTACAGTTCCCACATGGAGTTGTGTGGCACCACATCAAGCAGCAGAAAGTGCTGAGGACCAGAATGACTAAAACCTGCCTTTTACTTGAAATTCACCATTGCCGTAAAACAAGGATTCAGATCCTGAAATTCCTCCCTGTACTTGGGTGTTAGTTCGAGTATTTCAGGACCTCTGGCTAGATCACTAATGATTCCTTTCCAGTTTGAAGCCTGGACAAACCACATATTATTCCAGCTTCTCTGGAAATACAGGTGTTCCTATTAGGGGATGGAGCAAAGAGGGAACTCAAAAGACATAAAGACAGAGAAGACAGGCTGTAGATCAGGATATAACATTACTTGAAATGGCACTGAGATATTGAGTGCCCAGAAGAGAATGTGACTACCTTGGGCAGCCCTGGTATTTAAAAGACCTAACACCTGTTTTGGATTTGCCCTTCACAACTCAAAGAGATAAGGGAAATGAATAGGAAAGAACAAAGCAGGATAAGTAACATAAGAGCAGAAAACAAATACCACAACTTCTTTCTTCTAGCTATCTTAGCAAAGTATAGACTAAGTGGAAAGAAAAGGGAAGGTTAGATTTGAGGCAGAGAAAGGGCAAGCCAGATGAAGGACAAGTGTGGAGTAAAGGTGAGATGAAGAGTGTGACAGGGTAATGGGAAGAGCCATGAAGCTAAAGGCCAACCTGCACAGCTACAAAAAGTCCAGTGAAAACTTCAGAAAGGTCACTGACTTTCCAAAGGTTTCCCTGTGTGGCTACAGGATGAAAGGGTGCAGCTTGGGACCTATGCATGAAAACAGTTTGTATAGACTAACTTTACCACATACAATTCATTTACTGTCGGTTCCTTTCAGGAGGTTTTCTTCTTAATAAAGTGGATCATAACACTTTTTTTCTTCAGACGATTTCTTACCTCAATGGATTTTTTAATGCTCAAAGCTTCTTTTTTTGGTGAAGTTCCAAGCATTTTTTTTTCAACAGTTTTTTAAATGGAGAATGGCAGTTATAAAATGTGAGCTGCAAAATGGACTTAAGACTTGAATTCTTCTTCCCAATTTAAGATTTTTTACTCATAGTTAGATAAAGAGTAATTTATGCAAATCCTTCTAGAAATTATTTTACTATGTCAAACAGTGGTCTTCCTGGAATTTAAGAAATAACCAGCTTATACACTTAGTAACCTTGCATGATATTAACTGTAAATGATGATTTTATTGAGTTTGGTTTTTCCAAAAACTATATATTGCTGCCAACTTACACCAAAGTATTTCTTGTTTTTCCCATGAACAGTTGTATATATCCTACAGACAGATGGCAACTTTCAGCAGTAACATAATTTCGCCTATCTTTCCTTGTCTATGATTCCCACAAGCCAGTTTATCTCACAGAACTCCCTTTAAATTGTGACAAAGAAATTTCCCTTAAAACTGATGGTATAGAATAGTCCCCTGTTATTTTTCATGGTTTTTATATAATTTCCCTGCTAGCACACTGTGGTATTACATGCTATAAATCATATTTTATTTTGGAAAGAACTGCTGGTGGTGTTATTTTTAGATCCAACTCCACTTCTGCTGATATCAACCCAGCTAAGAAAATAGCTGTAAGAACATTTAAATCTCACATACAGTTTTGGGATGATATCCATATTATGAATGTTGTGGGAACAGCAGTACTACAGGAGTAAATAGATACACCACTGACTAAAGAGAACGTGAACATACATGTAGCTGCACTTTTACACCACTGAGAAACGACAAAGTGGGTTTACTTTTTCTAAGCATTATTTCTGTGGTCTTTTTCTGGCCAACTAAATTGCCACAACTTGCATTTACGTGACATTTCGACCTAGTTGCAGCCAAATCCGTTGGAAAGCGCAGTATCTGATACCAACAGGATTTCAGAGGTATGTTACATCACACAGAAGCCTGTAACTACTATTTTTTTTTCCTCAAAGACCAAGAGTATACTTTTCTTTTACAGAACTGCTATTATATAACCTAAAGTTGAATGCAGAAATGGGAAATTTAACCTTAGAAAAACTGCCTATTTTCTTTGCTTCACGCTTTAAAACGGTCGTAACCGAGCAGTTAAAAATGGGCCAGTAGCAAACATTAGAACTGATCAACTGTTTTTACTGGGGTACCGAGTCATTTGGACGGTAAATAAGGGCTACAGGATCAATGAAGCAGCAATGTGACAGCTGGTGTGCAGTTTCACAGTCTTAGGGCCCCACTCTGCTCTCTCTGATACCCCCATAAATCAGGAGTAGCTTAAATAAATTAGAGGCACACAGCAAAGTGGTGTGGAGTCAGAGTGAAGCACCGCGTGTTCCAATCTGTGCCACTCAGTATTCCATATCTGACTTAAGAGATTGGCTCCCTTTCAGAGCTCTACATTAGACATATTGCCTTCTTGTTTTAAAATATGTATGTTTAATATTTAATTTAACAGAATTCCATATTTCAGTCTCTGTGTACTGTGTGAGTCCCTTTGAGGCTCGTGGTTTGTACGTGCAGTTGCAATTCTCCTCAAGTGTAATTTGGAAGCACCGTTGCCTAATGGGGTGAAAGGAAATATCTGTCTCATATTAATCTTGGCTCTCTTTTGAGTGAGAGGTGAAATCATTGCCCAGCCAGTGATGATTTGTGAAGTGGGCTGCAGGAGTAGAACCAGGCCATCCTAAACTCCTTTAATGTATTATGTGTGATGCTGGAATACCAGTAGAGGTCTCATCAATTGTCCACACACTTCAAGCACACATAGGTAATTTGGACAACCAGCTTCAAATGACAACACACTCAAAAATTTTGCCAACTCCTAAGTATTGGTTATAACCCTACACACATAACTGTTATTGCACATGAGACTGTGTAAGTATCATAAAATAGGTACAGATAAAGTAAATTGATCCTGTGCTTATATTTTCACAGAGATATAAAAATTATTTCTATGTTACGCTGTAAAATACTGCATAATATTTTGCCGAGGCGAGAGACAGATCAATAATATGCAAAACACTAATTTCACGATTTAAAAAAATGCTCACAGATTTTGAACTTCTGATCTGTTGGGACAAACCATAGAAAGTCTGAAGTTACCTCAGGCCAACGATGGCAGAATGAAAATTGCGGTTTTAAATGGTACCTGGGTGACCATCCTAGCTCTCTTGCAGAAGAGACTATTTTCAAGACCATTTGGCACACCTAGAATGTGGGATAGCTCTCTAAAGTAAAGAATATAAACATTAAAAGGTCGGAAATAAAACAGCTAAGGTATCCATTGAAACTGGCAATGGGAATCTTTGCGATTTGGCTCTGAACCACTTTGCCACTCTGCATTCTAATGACAATTACGTGTCCCACACTGATATTTCACTTTCAATTTTCACAGAATTACTGAAAGTGTTGAAGGAGTTAATGGAGGCATAGTACTTTCTTCAGAGAAAATATGAAATTAGGTTAGAAATTAGATTGCCTTGAAAACACTACATGCAGCAAAATGTGCACTCAGAAAGCCTTCAGGAGTAATCATCTAACCATGGTTTCTTGTGACTTGTGTTTTACTGTTCCATGACAAAGAAAAATAAAACCCAAAGATCTGTGGTGAGATTCTGTTGCCTCCAAGAGACCCAGTTCAACACCTCATAACCCAGGAGACGAGAAATTGTTTCAAACTGTTCTCCATCCTCACAATCACCGGCTGCAGCAGGGGGCTGTCAAATTCCCCTGGCATGACCCAGAGGGTATCAGCAGCTCCACGGCAGCTCAGCAGATGTGCTGCAGCCTTCCCCTTACATGTTATTCTGCTCCAGCCCTGCCCAGCATGAGGACTCCAGAGTTTGTCCTCAGACGGCATCTTTAAACTCCCTTTCACCATGTGCTACCAGGGGTATGGTCCCCTGGCCAGGAATAGAGCTTCTGAGGGCCTCTTTATGCCAATCTGATTCCTCTTATCTTACATAAGGGGCCAGAGCAGGGACAGAGCTCACTTTCTCAGCTCTAAATCTATCCTATATGGCACGCAATTCTCCAAAGTACAGCCACAGCTTCTGCTTTTATGAAGCACTGTGCAGTGAAGAATGAAGGATCCTGTTTTTCACCATTTAAAGATGTATGATAGCAACAAAGCTCTATGTTAAAATATTTAACTCGCGGAGAACTTATGGAAATTGTCTATTCAAGCTCAGCAAAGACATTAAATTACCAAGCTGTTCTAGGACAGTTGTGTGTGGAGAAAAGCCAGAAATGCTCTGAGATTGTAATGTTACTCACAAAGATTCCAGCCTGAGCCTGATTCAAAAGCTTTTTATACAGCTCAGGCATGGTGAGCTGCAAAATGTTACCATATCAATTTCTGCAAAACATACTCTGTGTGTACATATAGATATAAAATCAGGACTTATACACAGCACATTTGCTGCCATATTTTGAGTGGCATCTGTTTGTTTAGTTTGCTGAAATATGAAAAATAATATTTCACGACTACTGGTAACACAATGTTGACAAGATTTAAGAGTATAGCTCTGTCTGTCAAAATGCAGATAAAAGACAAATCCTTCTATCTCAGTGTTTTAATCAGTCAGATCAGGGCGTTGATGAATATGCAAATTTGGCTGTTTATACACTCTTTTCAGAGTGAAAGGAAACAAATTCAGTTTCATTATAGAATTAATGACAGCTCTGTCCTCTAAGATTAATAATTAAAACTCTACACATTAAGATGATAGTGCTCTTTCCTCCCAGCCTCTGCAGATTTTACTTTTCTATTTTTTTTTAATGCCCCTTTCCCTTATAATTGTTTGTTCCCCTAATTGGAACGATTAATTATTAATGCCAGTTCATGGATATGCAATAGTCACCTTTAGAACAGGAACTGTACTTTAACTATAAAAAGGGTTAAAAATTGCCTTCTTTTGTTAATTCTGCTTTCACTCTTTTCTGTAAGTTAATTTTTTCCTCCAAGTTTTATGCCACCGTAGGGATTTCAATGGCCTGCTTTAATGCTGGAAGCCTTTTATTTATTTCAGGGCAGGGTATACATATGATTTCATTTTGATTTTCACAATCTATGCTGGGTTTCTTTTTAAGAAGAAACTGCTGCTGGGATCAGCAGCCTTCACAGGAATCACAGCTTTCTGTTTCTGAAACACACACTGCAAGTTTAGACCAAATCAAACCTCAGAGAAAAGATTAAGAATGTGGTACAAGTGCACTATAAAGTCTGAGAGAGCAGAAGTTAAAAAATCCAACAAGATTTGAGCTATTATTTTTTAAGCTGATGATTTCTGGGTTGACATGGGAGTGGCTGAGTCATGCTTGCCAAATCCTCTAGACAGCCAACATTTCAGAGAAAGATTATAGCAAAGTGAGCAGAAGTTCAGCCTTACCATTAACCCTTCTTCCTGCCCCAGAAGAACTATGACACTTAATTTTTGTGTGGCCACTAGGACCTACACAGACACCACTAAACCCCTGCTAATATCACATCACCAAAGCAGGCATTTTTAAGAGTAAAGAGAATAGGTGGTTTGTGTATGTTTTGCATTCTTTTATCAAGAAAAGTTATCTTCTGGTTGAAAAAACCCATTTCTTTCTGAACAGAAAAGGCTCCTGCAGAAAGACAAATGGTCAGAGTACTCTAAAAATCACATTTCCTCAATAGAGCTGTTTCAGTTTCATCTTTTAACGTCTTTAGAGGTGAATTGATCCTACGTGGGAATTTAGCATCGCCTTGCATATCGCAAAGGAAATATTTTATGTGAAATTAAATTAGCATTTGTCTATATTTCACCGAGCGGGTACACTTCCTCCCGTGTCATTGATAGCAGTAAAACAAATACGTGCGTGTGCGTGTCTGAGCAGGGACGATGAATTATATTCTGTAAGCATTTAAGGGTAGACATTCATAACAAAGCCTGGCTGGCTGGCAAGCGGGGCTGGTACTTACCACGCTGAGTCCCAGCAATTCCCTGCAAAAGTAGTCCATGTTCCTCCTCTGCAGGGTGTCAAGGTAGTGCTGAAGGCGAGTGTAGGTGTAGGGGTAGCAGTAAGCAAACTGGTAAGTGTCATCCTCTCGGTCAAAGCAGAAAGCAAAAGACATGACATAGTTCTTCCTGTGGTCTGGGCAGCGGTAGTAATACACGTTTTTAGAGGGTATTCTTTGCCTAAAAAAAACCAAAACACACACACATATATATATTTTTTGACACATATATATGTTGGCATAAGAAATCTGAACAAAAAGGCTGTGTGAGGTTCAAATTTCTTCTAAAGGCAATGAAGGGGAGCAGCTTGAACAGCTCAGGAGCTGGTGAGCAGATCCCAGAGCCTGTGTTTGGGAGTAGTGCAGACAGCTGCCATGGCAGAGCCTGGGCACGGCACAGCTGCTGGGACTGCAGCTCTCTCCAGGTGCCCAAGCTGGTCACCACAGCAGGACAGAGCATCACCTAACCAGGGAAACCCACTCCCATAAAGTGAAAAGGATGCACAGGCTGGTCAAGCATCCTCTGTTTTGCTATCAAGCTGGTGCAAATTCATACCACCACACAGGCTCCAGATAAACCTCTGCCTGGAGTGTGGCTACATCCTGTGTTACAGGGCTGATTCACCAGCACAGAGATGAGGCATAACTAATGAAGGAATGTTAGTAAAAGGCACCATTGACAGAACTGAATTACTGAAATTCAAGACACCTTTATGATTTTTTTTTTTATCTGTAATAGTCAGCAGATACATATCAACACCTAGCCAATGAATGGAAGTAAAGATAAACTCTTGAGGCTAAAAAACCCAACCCAACCAACTGACAACAACAAAAAAATCAAACAAAAAACTTCAGGTATGGAAAATAACTGGGCCCTACATTAGAAGGCAAAGAAGAAAAGGGCATTTGGTCCCATTCCAAACTGGACTACTGCCCTCCTCAGCAGTTCTGGTTTATCTGACAAGACAGAAATGAATATACATGATGGTAAGTAATGATAATACAGACATTTATGTCACTGTTATCAAGCTAGTATCTGTTTAAGGAATAACAAATATTTGCCTGCCCTCTCTCACCCAACTCCAATTATTCTGTTATTTTTCAACAGATACTAGTAATATTTCAGAGGGGGAACAAAAACTTCTTCTATGGATGAGAGACATTCACTAGTTCTAGTTTTATGCTTTCTTCATTTCTTAGATGGAATTTCTAACTTTATTTAGACAGGATAGTCTCCAATCACGCCATGCACTTGTAATTTGATGTAACTAACTGACCAGTCATGTTTGGCAACAAAAGCTATGGTCCTGCAGACTGTATCTGATTCAATTACACAACATTATAAACAGGTCTCATCTAATGATTGGAGCAGATCTCAGCTAAACTCGGATCATGGTGAGGGGAAAACATAATAAGATTTACAGACATAGCACGAGTAATGTGCTTCTTTGTAATAGTTCCGAGAAGCTGGTCTGCTGCAGAACATCAGTTTTGGCCTCTCATTGTTAATATGAATTAGAGGACAAAACCCTCTCATTACATACAAGTACGTGTTTGCCAATTAGCAGCAGTTAAGGACTCTGATCAGCGAGACTCAGGATCTACAAAGAGAAACGGAAAGAAATTGAGATCTTCCTGAGAAAGTACAATAAAGAACCAGTGATGCAGTTAATTAGACTCGAAACAAGAATTTATTTGCCCCTTTTAATGCCCTGCCTCTTGAACGTTCAGGACTTCAATAATTGACTTCAGCATCATGACTGAACACGAGCCAGCAGTGTGCCCAGGTGGCCAAGAAGGCCAATGACATCCTGGCTTGTACCAGCTATAGTGTGGCAAGCAGGACCAGGGCAGGGATCGTCGCCCCTGCTCAGCACTAGGGAGGCCACATCACAAATCTCATGGTCAGTTTTGGGCTCCTCACTTCAGGAAAGACATTGAGGTGCTGGAGCTGGTCCAGAAAAAGGCAATGGAGCTGCAGAAGGGTCTGGAGATATTTAAAGGACATGCAGATGTGGCGCTTGGGAACACGGTTTAGGGGTGGGATTGGCAGTGCTGTGTTAATGGTTGGACTCATTGATATTGAAGGACTTTTCCAACCTAATGAAATCTATGATTTGATGATTGTTTTTTTTCTTAAAAAAAAGAAACTTGCTTATCACTAAGATCTGAAAGTAATAGTTAAGCCACAAATATAAAGCACAGAAAAACAAATCTTTCACTATTTTAAAGAAGTATCAGTGGGGAAAAAACACCACCAGCCATCTGCATGCATAACCCAAACCTAATAGGTTTCTCCAGTATCTTAACATATTTCTATCATTCACCCTTACTCTGGAGTGCTATAGGACATCCCTCATTTGATCTCAAATCAAGCAGATGATATGGCAGTGGGTAAATGTATTCTAGCTCCCAGTCCTCAAACCATAATGCAAGTTTAAACAGTATGTTGCTGAGTTGTTGAACTTTATTTGTTTCCAGATTAGCATGGGAGAAATAATAAAGGACAAGCCTCAGTTTATGCTATAAAAATTTCATGTAAAATGAGACCAATAGGAGGAAATTCAGGATTTTAGAAAGGCTAATGCTAATTGAAATTCATCTGCTGATAGTTAATGTTTAAATGACACATAGTTCTCCTTGGTTCAATAACTTCCTACTTTTAAGCAAGTTGAAGACAACTTTTTTAATGTATTAAAGGCACTTTTGATATTTCATTCCCTTTCCCCTTCATTATAAAAGCTAAGCATCTGTTTTATTATCCACTTTGACACATCACTTTATGGCTGCATTTGGCTATTATGGCTAATCTTGATGCCTAGGACATCTGGTATTGACATTTCACTATCTGGTGTCTGACACAACAGCAGAAACCATCCTCAGTTCCCAGGTTTAAATTCACCCTCTCAGGGCAAAAAGTGCCCAAACTCTTAATTCAAACCATATCTTCCAAAAATAATTATAATAGTACTCCTGTCACTGCTAATCTATTTTTATCTCTCCTAGCACTTTGTCACTGCTAATCTATTTGTGAGTCATATAGAGAAAGAGAGTTAGCTTTAGATACCAACAACACATCTTTACACACAGGAGCCTAATCAGATTGAGATCTTATCAGGGAATTAAAGCAGAAAAGAAAAAAGGGAAAGGAAGAGAAAGAAAAGAGACACAGTGCTAGATATCACCAACTGAGTTTTTGATAACAAAAAGACATTGCTCAGTTCTTGAATTAACCTTTGTGTCCTAGACACACTATTGTTTACTCTTTCCCTTTTTTGTTCTATGCCTTCTGGAAAAGGACACCCACACACTGTGGCAGCAGCTGCTCCTATTAATTTAAAGCTATTACAAAAATTAAAATTAAACCCAATTACTTTGGCTGGTTTATAGCTGGGGAACGGCTTAGTCTGATTGTTCCCTCTGGTTATGGACAAAAACAATATTCCTACCTACAGGCAGCTGCCAGTGGAATACTAATGCATCTAGGGCCTGGCAGGAACAGATTCCAAATGCAGAGTCTAACTGCATTTCTTCCTAGAGAAAAATATGTTATCATGGATCTGCAGAAATGCATCGACTTCTTACACTGTAAGTCACAATGAAGCCGATTTGTAGTTAGAGGTAGGAAAGCAAAATGATGGTAGAAACCTTGATGGTCAGATTTGTCCCTCTGCATTTCCAGGCAGCTCCCACTAAGCAATGCACCCTGCTAATTGATACACAACTGCCTGGATCTCCACGCTGCTGAATGGTTGTTTAAAGGAGAACCGCCCGATTCAAAGAACAGCCGCACAGAATAATGTGCAAGCAGCTAATTTCCAGTCTGGTTTTGAAATGCTTGATATTTTACCACACTTTCAGACAAATTCAGACTGCTTAAAGGTAAATGCAAAACCTTTTGTCCAAGGAAAAAGGAAGCAAGGAAATTTTGACTCTATTTTGACTCTCATAGTCCAGTTCCAGTTAAAGGTTTGAGCCAGTGGATTTGAGTGTCTTCTCCTCCCATCTGCCCAACCCAGCAGATTTGTTACTCCAGGTGTGAATGTCCATGTGCCTTTCCTGCCTGTTTGCTACAGCACAGTCTGAAGTCAGGACATTTGCTCTGTTCAGTAGTGTGCCATAAATTAAATTTTTCAGAGCACAAAAACTAAAAATTGAAATTGTAGTCCTAATGGTAGTATCAAGAATCTGATGACTTCAGAGGCCTCCTTGCTACTACAAGAGGGATGTAACTTAGCTTTGAAAACTTTATCCTAACTATATTTCTAATTCGAACATAATTTTAATTTCATCTCTAAGAATTTGGACCTTAAAGGCAAACTTTATTATCTGTTCTGCTTATTTTTTTTTCCTTCTGCTACCTTACTTCCCTTTGAAAACTGGGAGTTAATCAAGACTTTGGAGGACCACCACAGGGGGATGGTAGGGGTGCTGCTTTGTAGCATCGGTTCTTTAAGTTTTAAACACATAAGGGCATCAATCAAATCCTTTTGTGGTACCACAACACAAATAATTACGAAAAAACAATTTTTGGAGCGCTTTTGCCCCCTCCCCCCATCGCATGACCAAAGCAGGGAGCTCTGGCCCAGCCAAATTCCCAATGGCTTTAATGAGCAACATAAACAGTCTTTGGACCACTTTTAACGTGGCACTCCTGAAGTAATTATTCAGTTCCTTGCCTCTACAGGATTGGGTCAGACATACCACAGTACTAAACTTCAAAGTAAAGTGATGATCTTTGGAGGGAAAACAAAAAGCTGCAGGTGCTGTAAAGGATCGATGGCCAAAGGACAAATGAAGTGATCTGACTTGCAGAGAAATGCTCAAGTGAAGCTGGTTGCGATGTTTGTTGGCTGTGGTGACACACTGTGGTGATCATTCTCCATTGCCATCGATTTGCATGTGCAGGGATACTACTTAACAAATCCACAAATTTCCAAACTTGCACGTAGAATTCAGAGGGGTGGGCTTGAGTCATGACCTCAGATGAAATTAAGCCTAAAGACCCAAAACCTGATCCCGACTCAACTTTGAAAAATAACCTCCAGGTACTTATTGACGCTACCCTGAACACGAGACTTGGGGACTCTTTTGGAGTGTTCGGATTTAACTCCTAAAGCTGGATGTCCCTAGTTATTAACTGCAAGAAATCCAGCACGCTCTGGACAAAGTATAAGGATGTAAATGTGCTGCAGACTCCTCTTCTGGGAGGCAGCCCTTTCAAACTGAAGGCCTTACTGACTTCTTTGTCTGTTAGTCTAAGCCATTATTTTTCTTCCTGCTTATTCTTGTTGACAAGTGGAGCTGACCATCTTCAAAATTCCGGGCTTACTTGTGACAAAATAAGTTTGTAGGGTTTTTTTTTCTTGCACATAATTTTATATTTGATTCACAGAGCATGGAGTGACAGTGAATATGTCAGATGGTGTTAAATATTTTTTGCAGACAACTGAATGGGTTTTGGCACAGCTAACTCAGTTTCAGACACTGCAAAATAAGTCCTGCTTTTATTCTTCCTATGCATTAGAATGTTCTCCAGCTATTTTCATAACTTAAGACCTCAGGGTTTTCTACCTCTAACAATACCTAGTCAAGTATAAAAATCAAAATATTACATAATTAAACTTCATAAAAATCAGGAACTCTACACATTAGATATACAGCCTTCATATTTTAATTGGCATAATTAAGTAACCTCTATCAATAGTGTTAGGGAATTCAAATAATAATGAACTGTACAGAAATTGCTTGTAAAATCCATTCAGTACAACTTCAAGAAGAAAACACTGAGTTTTTAATTACTTTTTTTTCTCTAAAACTTACATAATTAAGCACTGAGATGTTTTTGGTTTTTTTTTCTTTTAGTGAGAGTTCCTACATGTGAAATGTTTATAACAAACAGTTGGTGTTGAGTTCCTGTGTCAGTCCTAGTCAGCCTGGGATATATTTTAATGAGACCTGCACACCAAATGAATCAGTCCCATCAGCTGATGTTAAGACACCAAAAATACCCTGAAAGTACATTATTACTGCTTTAGTACTTGAAAGCCAAAACCTACAATCAGATTTGTGTGAGGAAATGTTATGAGAGTTATTTCCCACATTTTATACCTTGGATGGACTCAGAGGACACTTGCTAAGAAAGGTTTTGATCACAACCTTATCTTCAACACGGAGCAGTGTTCTGACCAGGAAAACTCAGTGGTGAGGAGAAACAACAGATAGAAAAATAGCAGTGGCACATGTCCTTTGTCCTGTGTTTGCAGAACAGCTCATGCAAACACGGTCCTTGCCAACAGGCCAGTCTTGTGGGTCCTACAGTAATCCCGATAACAAAACCAAAAAGAAACCCTTTCTACCTAAAACCAGAGGGAAGCAGTGGAAGTCACTACTCCTAAGGGTGACAAGAAGTGCCGAGGGAAGGGCGTACCATGTAGGAAGCAGAGGGAAGCAGGATGGAAGGGTCATGATTACGAGACATGAAGCAATGCTGGAAACCTGTGCCCGGGTTGTGCTGCCAGAAATGAAGTCATCATCCTTCAGCTCACCAGAACAAGGACAAAGAAGGGGAGGACTGAGAACTTACAAGCTCGCCAGAAATAATTTTTTAAATGACTGAATTACTTTTTAAGCAACTTCATATAAGGCAGGGCAACACCTGGATCCCCAAAAGGAAGAGAAGTGTTGTTTCAGGTTCTCCACATCCCCATTTGGTTTTGTGGGAGGAGGTTTCATTCAGTTATGTCCATCACTCCTCTCGTCTATCTCCCCTAAATGTGAAACTTGTTCACGAAGGTGCAAATTTGGCATGGTGTCCTCTTTTGACAAAACACTTTAATACGCCTTAGAGGAGCTGTCAGCTGATAATGAAATCCAAAATCTGCCAGTAGCAGGCACAAGTGGGATTTCCAGTGGACAAGCAGCCAATTCACCTTCTTTTCTCCCTCAGAACCTACCACCAGAACTAAAGCTATACACCCTCCTCCATCTTTTGTTTATTCTGTCCAGTTGCTAAATCTTAAAATGCAGTGACTGTCCTCTGAAGCAGCAGTTCCAATACTGCAATTATTCCACAGAAACTCTCTGTTAAACTGCAGGGATAATGAACGGTGCTGATTTTTTTTCTGCTGTCAAAATATGATTTGCCTACTGACCACAGGTATTCCAGCCATGGATTGTTTCAATAGAAATATCTCTATGCAGTGTTTAT
>VZRE01008015.1:559711-595175 GCA_013396775.1 Cephalopterus ornatus
TGGGGTTTAAGGGGGGGGGGGGGGGGAGGGAAGAAGAGAAGTAGAAAAGCTGACTTTCCACAAAAATAGAACAAGAAAAAAATCAAGCCATGCATATGTTATGATCCTCTGAAGATATCATGAATGCAAGAGAAGGATGCAGAGGCCACTGTTTATGTCCTGATATGCAGCTACCGGTAGAAAAAAAAACAAATAGAGGTTTAAAAATATTTAAAAAAAAAATACTTAAATTAGCACGTGAGAATTTGTGATAAGAATCACTGAGTAAGGCAAGGAATGAGGGAAGAAACGGTGATGCACCACTGTAGTTCCAAAGTTTGGAATGCAGAAAACAAAACAAGAGTGTTCGGAAGGAACTGAGAAAGAGTAGCCACAAATGCTGCAAATGAGTGGAAAATTTCAAAAGAATAAAGTCAGCATAAATAATGTTGTACTGGAAAAGGTGAGGACAAGAAATGTTCCACCTCAGCACAACGCTCGTCCTGGCTTTGACCTGCACCAGACTCCCTGGTCATAAAAGAGCAACTCTACTGACAACTTCAGAAGACAGTTTGAATGTGACTGACATCAGGGAGAAAATAAGCATATAAAATCCAGAAGAACGCGCACCACTGACTGTGTCAGAAAGGAAGGTAGCTTAGGGGACAGAAAGGAGAAGATTTGCAACACCATGAGCATACCAGCTTCAAATTGGCCAGAAACAAGGTAACAGAATAACTTAAAATAAATTACTTTTTAGGCCTTCCCTCTGCCTATTACCACTGAAAAGAAAAATCATGTTTGAGAGAATCGTGACCTACACACATTTCAGGAAAGGCTGCTTGGTGAGAAATAGTTAATTCTTATTAAGAATCTCTTTAAAATACGTTTATTTAAATAATTTTTTTCTCCAACAGAAAGTTCAAATGAATTCCAAAGAATTTCACCAATTTACCCACTAGCATAATAATTTAGTATCTTCATGACTAAACTCAGCATTTTACTCCATTATTCTTTCCTACCTCTGCTATAATCCGACATAGAAACCCTCCAGATTATGTTGACTGGAAAACACATATTTACAAGATTATACAGGCTATAAAACTGAGTCCTTACGATGTTTGGAGCATGTGTTGGCCTGGGGATGAGGGACCAACCTCAATCCCAAATTCAAGTCCCTGAACTGCACTACCAGTAGACCACTGGGTCAGCTCTAATAGCCTCTTAGCCTCAATTACCTAATTAGCCTTTTCTTTAGTCTCCTCTTCTCCCTTTTCCATCTGTTCCCCTATTCCCACCACTCCCTGTTCTTCTGCAAGAATAATTTTTAAAATCTATGTTAACTTCATTTAGGTTAGTCTCAGGTGACTTCTCTATGCAAGAATAATTTATAAGTCTCATAAGAGCCCCAACTTGAGGAAGTATTTCAGTAACATATGAATTCTGAAATACATGTTGAAAGTGTTGATGATTTCACAGTCTAAATACAAAGCTGAGATTTTTAATTTATGTCATTTAGATGTGAACTTTAACTAACTACCAAAGGAAGGAGAACAGATAGGAAAGATTTTGCCAGTTGTAGCTCGGTTGATACTGAATTTCCTTAGTAAGATCTGGCATCCTCTGGAAGCCTTAGCCTTCCCAAAGTATATTATTCCTGATAAAGAACAGTGCATCTCTGATAGTAGATGATGTATGAGCAGGATAAGGACAAAAGAAAACAGGAAATTGTCATCAGAAATGGATCAGACTTTGTTAGCTGGGCAAACTTTCCCATAATATGATGCTTTATCCTGTCATCTGTCTACACACAATGAAGACTGAGTCCAGTAATTCATTTTTAATGGCCCATTTCTTACGCCTTCTAGCACCTTGTTCACTTTTTCTACCACAAGAGCATCACAAATGACTTCTGTTATGGAACTGCCAACAGCAACGTTCAAGTTTTTTCCCTGTAGTTAGAGGATAACATTTTTGTGTCATTTCCTCCACATACAAACTTCTCATTTATCAGGAATGAACCTTCTTTATCCATCTGAGAAACTTGTTCAGATCACCCAGAAGTTTCTAACAGCGTGCTACAGGCTTAAATTACTTAAGCAATTACATATCATTTGTTATTGTTACCACCTAATCCTTCACCTTTCCCTTCTCAGATCATTAATAAATATATTTAGCACATGACCTGATAGGTAACTTTAAGAAACACAGCTGCTGGCCTTTTAGCGTGATGAAAACTGACCACTTAGCCCTCTGCCTTTTTGTTTCCTTGTCGGGTTTTGATCTATGAGGATACTTGCCCTGTCACCATATGTGACTACTTAGCCTTTGCAGCAGCGTCTTGTGACAGACTTTGTCACACGCTTTTAAAAAGTCAAAATACATTATGTCAGGCAGCTCGTCTCTCAAGCCTGGTAGCTGAAACCTAAAGGTGAGGAAACATCCCAAGGAACTCCCAAGGGGAAAGTTCACCTTGGCATCCAACGGAGTAAAAGGGAGATAAAATAGGAAAGACTGGTGAGCAAGCCAGAAACACCTTTCTTTGTAATTATATTTTTTAAGGACATTTATATTTTTTCTGTTACAAAGGGCAGCTATTTCATCATGTGGAGAAAACATGGGGAAGCCCAATTCAACTGACTGTCCAAGGGAGTCAATGCAGGAACCAAAATAAAAAGGTTACATCTTACAAAAAAAAAAAAGGAAAAAAAAAAGAAGAGGAAAAAAAAAGAGACTCAAGTTAAAGCCTTTTGCAAGATGAGCACAGACCAGAAGCTATTTAAGCCTCTCCTAAGAAATGAAAGCCTGTGCCTGGTTCTCAGAACTGTGCTTAATTTTCCAAGGGTTGAAACAACAAAATGAGTCAGCAGAAGGGTGGGAAGTAATGGGAACAGTGGGTGAGAGCACCACGAACCACAGAGCATCCAGAATTGTGGCTAGCAGAAGCACCAGGTGTGGCTGGCAAGGAAATGCATGGTTGGAGGAGTGAAAAGCAGCTAAACACATCAGGTCAGCACAGCCTGGGTTTGGCTTCACTCCCAGGCAGTTCCTGGCTACTCTTACACTGGGAATGAAAGCAGGTGAAAACAACCCAGTGGCCTCACTAGATGAAAATACTGTTGGTACAGTTATACCTCAGGAATTGCTTATTGCTACTCTGAGCACCTGAACTGTCAGACTTCTCTTTAGTCCTTTTCAGAAAAATATTGGTTTTTATTTTTCCATTCAATTGCTTTTTGGGAGTGGGGGAAATTCTCTTCCTGAGCACCAGGAAGCTCAGGACTGGTTTCTGGGAAAGGGATGATGTCAGCATGTTAGCAGCAACCCCCTTAAATTCCAACCTGGCCTTTGTTGCTGTCAATCAAGTTCAGGGAGAAAGGGTTATCTGACTGTTTTTATTCTTCTCTCTTTCCTATGTGGCTGTGACCAGGCATTGACAGAGGCAGGATGCTGGGCTAGAGGAAATTTTGGTCTGATGCAGGGTGGTCATTCTTATTTCTTTTTATGGGCACATCACAGAGTTCTGAGCAATGCAGTGAGACGTGGTTTTCCTTTGCCGAACCTGTTCTCATTAAAGTCTCTCACATCACGATCTTCCAGGTGTTTTATTATTCCCTTTTAAATTCCTGTTTCGACCATTTGCAATGTGCAGATGTAATGCTTACTGGTCTAAATATAGGATAAACCCCAGATACTTGCCAACCCTCTGGAACAGAGCTTGGTTTTAATGAGAGTGCATATCTTCGTTAGCAGTTCAGCTAATTCATTCCTAAGCTTCTTCAGAATTCTTTTATATATAAATCATGTGGGGCTGATGATTTACTACGTTTTAATTAATCAATTTGCTCCATCTTCTCAATCTCTGATAGTGCCCCATCTTTATATCTTTATTCCCAGAAAAGAGCAGGTCTAAAATGGGTACCTCCGAAACTTGTTTGCTATAAAGACTGATTTATGTTGTAGAACCACCTGATTTCTTTGCGTGAAAACACATAATTTTAAAACATGTACAAGATGTGACAACGTGAGAGAAAAATAATTTAAATTCAGCATTGCAAAGTTTTTATTTCTTCCCCAGGCTACACATCCTGCACGTACACAAATTTTATTCTCCATTCTCCTCCATGAGCTCCTTGATATTCCCTCCTTCCCCCGGTGAAAAACTGCTTTATAACATCCTCCTAATTCTTGAGAGTGTTGCAGAGATCCTATCCCCCAAGGGTGCTTGCATTTTTCTGCTACAAGGAGAGTCTGTAGGTCTCCCCTTGATTCCCCACCCCAGCATGTGGCCTGTTAGCAACGGTAATACTGCATTTTCCAGGGCTAAACTGCATTGTGCTGAGCAGACCTGCCTTTTGTGTCCTTTTGTTATCCCTTTCGGAGACAGCACTCAGAGCTATCGTATTAAACACACAGTGGGGGGAAAAAAAAGAAGCCTGGAAGGAAAAGTCTCAGCTTTCTCAGCCAGAAGGGAACAACAAACACGGCAAGCCCTTTTCTTGAAAGGAAAATGAATGCAACAGGACTTCAGTGCGCTGGGTCATGGACCAAGAGCTATTGCTTTGCAAACAGCAGCTGGCCCCCCAACTCCGACACACGCTGACCTTGATCCCTCTCTCCACTGAGGCCAGCTCCAAGAAAAAAGCATGTAGATGGCCACCCAGAGATTAAAATCCTTATTTTAATGAGGGGGGGAAAAATTCTAAGATTTCCCTGTTACTTGAATTCTTTGCCATCTTATTCCCATTGGTCTTTTCGCCAGCTGATCCTGGTTCAGAAATAACCTACACAGAGTCTTCCTGCCCCAGGTAATAGAGATGAACCCGATGCAAAGGTGTTGGCCTCAGTCTACAGGGGAAATAAAACACAATTCCCTCCTTCTCTCTTTTCAAACATTCCTAGTTGCTGACCCCCAGAGCAGTATTGATCTAAGAGGAGACTAAGTATCCTGCCCTCTCGGTCACTTCTTACAGTACACATGGAAACACGCAGAGAGAAAAACTAGGAGCAGAGGGACCAGGCAGTCAGAGCAATTCTACGCACATGGGATTTCTCACCCCAAACACAAAGTTAAAAAAATGAGATGCTGCCATGTTTAGTGCTGTTGAAGACAGGAGAAAATGAAAAATGGTATGTGTTGCACTAATCTTGTTTTTCCAAACTGTATGCGTGATATCTACCAGGCCACTCCAATTTTTCACAATAATAGTTCCAGCATCATTTTTCTTGATAGCCCTTTAAAAAAATATTCATTTTAGAAAAACTGTGGTTTGTTATTTTGTTTTGGTTTGGTTTTTTTCCCTCTACCTGAACAGTCGGTGTCACAAAATGGAGCAACTGCAATCCTTATGCATATTTAAAAGTATGTGTCCCATTTCACCGTGCTGAGTTTGTTTAGACTACAAGAGCATTACCTCCTTTACCCTCTTCTGCAATATAACTAGACATGATGGTGAGGGGAAGAGAAATGTAGGATACATTTTGTTAAATTACACAAAGTTTTATTTAGCCTTGAAAGACTCTTCACAGTCTCCTGCTGCTAAAGGTATGTAAGTTCTATATAAAGTTCTAGACACTTTCCTTCCTCTTTAGGCTGTTATAAAACATAGTGAGAGAAGGTCCACACTGCTCACAGGTCAGCAAGGAGGCTGCTACTCTGTGAGAGGATGGGATAAGCTGGAAACAAGGGAGCTGTCTGCGAGTCAGTGATCACTAATGCAACGCACAACTTCGTATCTGGTCAACAAAAGCATTTTTCCTGTGCTCCCAGGAAATGCAACCAAACTACAGGAGACTCTTCGTCCCTCAGAGATTTTCTGAGGCAGATCTTCAGCAAACTCTGGGAAACTCAGGTAGTTTGAGTTCCAAGTGACATACATGCACCTGTAAAAACTATGCCTCCCGTGATTTCTAAGCACACACTGTAAGGCTCCAGAGAGGTTACTCTTAAAATCACTGTTCAAATGTTTGCGCTTCCAGAGCCTAATCAATGAGATTATCTAAGCAGATGGTGCACTATTTGCTAGCTCAGGCCCATAACCACATATTCCTTAATACTGTGAAATAATTGCGATGCAGTAAGATTTCAGATGAGGAAAAATTAGGGAAGACAGACCCCTAAAAGAGAGTCTTAGGTCACAGGTTCCAATGATCAAATAAAGAAAGGAAATACAGAAAAGATCCCAAGTTTATTGGGTAACCTTCTATGTTTCTCAGTATTTTCTGCACTGACCAGCACAAATAACTGTAAAATATCATTTAAATATCAAGTCATTCATAGAAGTGAATTCAGTGAAAACTGTATGTAAAGCAAAATACTATCAATTCCATCAGCTTTGTCTTTCTGTTTAGCAAATGAAATATTAGTAAGCAGCAGTAATGCTCTTCACTTTGTTTCAGGTTTTTACCCTGCTGTTACCATCACCATGTTAGACCACTCTGCAAACAAAACAAGCAAAGCCAGTAGGACTATCACGGCATTTTATTTACATTTGATGTAAGGTTCCTTGTTTTCCTGGGGATGATTTCACATTTGTCTCAGGAACTCATCTGTTTCACATTTCTAAAGATTTAGTCCAAATACTAACCTCCATTTTAGACAAGTAAGGCTTTGTAGGACTGGAACTCATGGTAAAAATAGGTTTCTATAATGCAATAAGGCAGAGGTGTTGAAACAAAGCATCTAAAAATCTTCCAAATAGTGTCAAGAAGCAGTAATGTTTATGCTTAAATAAGAGAAAATAAAAGAAAGCAACATATGGGATATGAAAAGTTTTATAAGCAAATGATCTTCAAAATGCTCCATATATTGTGTATTTCCAGGAGAATGACAGGACACTTGCCAATATACTTGTAGGAAATGTTTGTAAGAGTACTTGACGTATAATTTATACATCTATCAAGTCAAACACACAAATGGTGAAAATGTTAGGTTGAAATAACCTTAAATATTTAAAGGCTTTCAAGTAGGAGTCACAATTTCTTATCTGTTGCTTTTCCAGATCATACCATGTCCCTCTGGTCTTTAAGTGGGACCAGAAGGCACAGAGGTGTTATATATAAAACACAAGTGTGTGTTGACCATTGTGGCCAGCATTTTAGGAAATTTAGCCATGTAAGACTGAAGATAAAAGGTGTTTTCACTGTAATAATAGGGAAAATTCAATAAACATACCCATGCACTTAATTAAAAAAATGCATCAAGCTATTACTTAGCATACTGTTAAAGAAAGGTTTGAAGTCTTTGTAGAAGACTTTGCATCTATCTCATTTTGCCCACAGTTGTACATTAGCTTGGCTTTAGGGAGATGCACAGTCCCACTGAACGTGAACCACGGTTTTAAAAAGGATTCATAAATTAGGGTTTAGCATTAACAGGCAGGAAGGTGGATGCCATTTCCTATGCCATTAATGACTATAAAAATTTAAGCATGGGAAAAATTTATGCTGAAAGGTCTCAGAAGTTAACAGCTGACTTTTAAAAAGGAAGCCCAAATACTACATTAAAACATGAAAATGGAAGAACAAAAATTATTTCTATGTAGCTTCATACACTATTTACATACATAAAAACATACATACGTTGTATTTAAAGTCACACACCACTAAAAATGAAAATATGAAACCCCAAAAAGTTTAGCAGGTTTATTTACAGTGGAAAAGGAAATATTATGCCTCATAGCATTTTCAACTCGCTGTGATCATGGTCCTATTCCTTTCTGAATCTCTGCCTCAGAATTATTAAACTTGATGTTGATTAACCATGAGGGCCTGGCCAGTTAAACCACTTACACCAGATACAATCCATGCTCCACACGCAGTAACACTAATGCAGATAATGTGAACCTGCAATATTCCTGCTGCACAGACCACTGGAGTCTCCCATCAGGAGATGTGGGCGCCTGTTTTGTGTTTGTCCCATGCCGACTGCAGAATGTGGACACATATTCTCAAGGGAATGGCGTAAAAGGCCGAGCCATTTTCATAACTCAAGCAAACCAAATCTGAACGCAACTTTAAATGACAGATCAGTTTGCACAGTTTCTGCTCTCAAGCAGTTTCTAGCACTCTGGTAGAACACAGTGTTACACAGCTACTCCACAGGCAGCCAGTACAAAAACTGCCTATCACTGTTATGATTTTAAAATTGCTAGTACTAAATTCAAACCAGACAATACAAAGGGAAGCATCAAAAAAAAACAAACAAAAAAGTGTATTGTTTTAAATTGAAATTACAAACACCAGAAGGGAAATTAAATGACCTCAGGAATACACAGGAACAGCACACACCAACAATAAACCAATGCTTTTGTTTCACAACTGTCTGTCCAGTGCCTGACTGGCTGAAGACTCTTATCTGCCAGATAAATGCACTGTAACTCATCATTTACCCCCTAAAACCCACTGATCAGCTGAGAGCTGCTACAGCCTCACAGTGTCCCAGGATTTGCACAGTCAGGATAAGCTCTTCAAAACTGCACAGGAGAAATGCTGCAAATCCAAAAATGAAGAGCTAAGGAAAGGCTTATAAATGCAACATTTCCTACCTCCTGAATGATGACACAAGATCTCTCTGACAGTTGCCTGAGAGAGAGCTAATGGAGCTGGCAAATTCAAGAGAGATAAGAAAGGCAGGGTAACATTGCCTATTAGAACAACAGATTGAACTGGGAAAAGCAAACAAGTCCAGCCAGAAGAGCTCAGGGGCCTTAAAGCTTTCTGCTTTTTCCAACTCAGCCAGTCCATTTTATAAAATATTTTACCTTTAACTCGTATCCACTTCATGACTGAGCATACTTGTTACAGGTTAGCTGTGCCTTTGATTCCTTTTCAGTCTTCCCCAAGCAAACACTTCTAAATGACTCATCTCGTATCTCCACTTTTCCCGGAATCGTGTCTCATGATTTCCTCCCACCTCCTTCCACCACCGTAACATATTTCATCAGCAAAAGAAGCAAAAGCCCACCACGGACTTCCTTTGGGAAGCCATGGCCATAAGACATTTAAAAACAGTTTCCTAAAATCGTGTCATCTATCTCCTCAAACCTCCGAGTCAGAGTAAAGACTTTAGGTGTAGATTAAAACTCAAGACTATCCCCTAAATTGTTATGCCACGTTCCCCAGTTATTGTTCACGTTGAAATATAGCTGATTTGGTTCTGAACATTTTTGACTCTCACTTCCCCACCTGAGCTGCAAGAGCAGTACTTGACTTGCCTCACAGAATCATCCATGCATTTTTTTGTCCTTGAAGTCAAATAAAAGAATTAAAAAAATGGCCTTGAAGGCATCAGCATCCAGCCAGGTGACCAGGAAACATTAACATTAAACTTAAAATTGACACCTGCACTGACAGAGCCCCGTGACTGGCATATCTGACTTCAGCACTTGCAGGCATTACTATATAACACACTAAGCCAATCTAACAACAACAAAAAATTATATAACAGTAGTTATATTAATAAGACCTCTCTTCTATTTTCCACTGCGTCTGGCAGCCTTGTACCCTGCAAAATCTCATATATTAGTATTTAAACATTGTATTCCGTCTCACAGAATGATCCTGTCTCTATCAATACCTTGCTGTATCTCACAAGCCTTTTAAGGCCAGTTTCAGGCATGTAAAGAATAATGAAAAGTTCAGAAATTTATTTTGATTTCCTGCAATATGCTACCCAACAGTTTTCTGTTGTGTTATATGACCTTTCTGCCTAGCTAGTGTTTTGCTATTGATTTTAATTACTCAGTTTAATTTACTGCATGCCAACACAAAGCTGTTTACTCCTACTTGCCAAAATGTTGTCGTAGTCTCCCAGAGGAGGGCAAAATGAGAAAACTGTATATGTTTTACAGTTACATGCTATTCATTATAAAGAATTTAATAGATTCACTTCACATAAATGTCACCACGCTCACATGTAGCCACTAAACACACCAAAACATCACACAGGAAGGAAAATTCTCTGCCATTCAGAGGTGAAAGATAAAAGCCTGAATTTATGAAAGGCTTTGACTCGAAGCAGTTTAGATGTTCTGCTTCACCATTCTCCTTGGAACAAGTGAGGGAGTTAGGACCATATGTTTGCCTTCTGCATAAAAAAAATCATGGGCAGAAACAAATGAGTCCTCAAACCACACAATGATTGTAAGTGCAGGTAAATTCCACCTTGTCCCATAACCCAGCTGCAGGATGGGAAAGAGGGAATGCTCATTTCTAACTAGTCTTTTCTGTTTCACTTCTTGCCGCGCGTCACAGAAACAGAGAGAACAAACCACTTTGTGAGAGGATCCTACAAATACCAGCAGAATGATTTCTTCCAAAGGAAATCATGTCGGCATAATGGAAGCTGGCAACACTGGAAGATAAAGGAAGCTCATTTCTGGGGAACAGCCGAGCCCTTTCACCGAGCATCGCTTCTCAGACCAGTTACTCTGTGAGGAGACAGCCAGCTAGGGATGCCAGGGCTGGAAAAACTCCAGACAAGAATCTGTCCCTTGGAAAACCTTCAATAGGTGAATGAAACTCTCAGGATAGAAAATATTAAAAAAAAAAAAAAGAAAAAAGAAAAAAAGAAAAGTAAATTTTAAAACTCTAAGACCAGCTCAACATTTCTGCAAATTTATAAAGAAAGGGGTAATTTATTTCCCATATGCTTATTTTGAAACCTACTTTCATTCTCTTCCTCTGGATCCCTGGTCATGGAATTCTGTTGTGCTGGGAATCTAGACACCCAAAAAAATGCCCAAACTTGCTTCAGCGAGAAATGAAAATGGCTTTTGGTGCATTTGATCATCTTTGAAAGTGTGCATTGCACTGACTAAGATTCATGTTTTTTAAACACCAGGTCATCTACCAGCTCTTTGATTTCAATTGTATTTAAAAATAGGATCATCTGATGATAGTACTGTATTATAAAAGCTTCACCAACTTTGCTCGATTGTAGAGTGCTCTTGAGGAATGATAAGATCTTTGGACAAAGTTGAATATCAAGATGATACATGCTAAGAATATGAAAATTCTTTATTTGAGTATCTTGTTTACAGAGTGAGAGTGAATCTCCTGCAAAACCTTTGAAAATTGTCTTTTAAATTAGTGAGGGAAAAAGATCGAAAACACTAAAACCATTAATTTTTCATACTGCTTTGTATTTGTTTATTGTGGCTGTATGTTTACCATAATATTCTTCCGAAATTAGAGATTTTATCCTGAGACTCTCAGCACTACAAAGCATTTATAGAACTATAAAGTCAAGCTCTTAAAACAACACTTGTTCAAACCCATGATGATTCATTATGAAAATACGCATAGCTTAAAAATTTCCTGTGACCTTGATGGAATCCATAAACTGAACAAGTCTTCCCTAAAATCTAGGCCTACGTTTGCTAAATGCAGAGACAGATTTATTTGAAAGCTTTCATAAACCTAACCAGAGTTGAAACGAAGCAGGAAAACTTCCCTTTACTTTATCTTCTGCTGCACTTTATAGAGCTGAGGGACCAAAGTGTCTTTGTATGGGAGACTCTTCCTTAGAACTCTGGCCGGTAGTTTAGAGCCGAGTCTTCAAAAGATTCTCAAATCTCAATAAAGTGTATCTGCTGCCTGTGCAATATATGCAAAGACTCAGACACCTCTGAATGGGAGGCAGCACAAAATGCCAAGGACAAGGGCAATTTCATCTGCCCTACGGTCACAGGATCGCAGGATAATTCAGGTTGGAAGGGACCTCAAGAGGTCACCAAATCTAACTTCCTTCTCGAATCAGTGTCAGCTATGAGATCAGACCACGTTTTTCAAGAGGTTTATCCAGTCAGGTCTTGAAAAACCCCAAGGAAGGAGGCTGCACAACCTCTTTAGGCAAATTTTCCCAGTGTTTGACTGAGTAGCTGAACTATGAGGACAGTAAACGTTAGTGTTGTGAGGGGTTGTCTCCTGCCTGGTAGGATTCACAGCCCTGCACAGCCGAATGGCATTAGAGACTTCCTACTCCAAGCAAAGTCTTGGAGACTATTCCTTCCAACGTGCAGACACTGGTGACAGTGACAATGTCACCTGCTGCACATTATATCAGTAGTTAAGTTAGTAGTCAGGACACGCACTCAGCTCGAAGGAGACCTGTTACGATTCTCACCCCTGCCCGAGAGGTCTCCCCTCAGGGCAGGGACTGACCAGTCCTGCTTGGACAGGAAATGCCCCTGTTCTTATGTAACACGCTTCCATTTGATGTGAAGGGAATTAGGAGACTAGTAGGGTAAGAAAGGGCTCTGTAGCCCCGCAAAAATCACCCGCACAGGGAGGTCTTGAAAAGGTTCTCTCTCCAGCTACGTTATAAATATTTGTTTTCTGCAAAACCTAGGAAGTTCTGTGTGACCTGAGCACAGCCATCAGATCAGGCACCACAAGAGGCCAAAGAATACCCAATTTACAGGCCTTGTCAGGACCCATTGCACAGGACTTGGCTCCTGACATTACTGTGACTGAAGCATCCAGTCATAGATCTTTACCCAAGAAATTCAGGAGTCAAAATATAGGATCCTGGAGACCAAAAATATTTGTGAACTTACAAAGCTAGAAAGCAGCTCTCAAAGGACTTTGACAACTTCATTTCTATACTTGGGTTTCAAGAACAGTATTCAGGCATGATTCCCAATCCAAGTCCTTGTGAAGATCCATCTTCTAGACCAGACAACCGGCAAAATGTTAACACACCAAATGGTAACGGCACCAAAACAGACTTTGAGAAAGCTCGTTAACAGTCCCATGAAAATTGGATAAATATAGGCAAAACTGAAGCAAAAATAATCCAATATTCAAAACCTTATTCCCAAATTCTCCAGGTGGCACTGTGTACAAAATTATCCATCCAAACTCAACGTCTAAGTCTTCCAATATCCAGCATTATTAAAAATGCCAAATCTGAAAACATTTACCAACAGGTGTAACGCTGGCTATCATTAGCAGCACTGATTTAAAAAACCACATGCCATAGTAAATCAGAGAGTCTCCTCATGGCAATAAGCCTTATGCCCAGAAGTAAGTTTATAGTTGCCAGCCCAAAAAAATATCATACTATGCCTTTTCTAAGTGTATCAGTAATAAAATACCAAACGATAACGCAAAAAATTATGTAGATTCTGAAAACATAATTGTCTTGTCTTTTTGTTTACATGTGTGCTCCATACAGGTCCAATGAGGACCCAACTCTGTAAGAAATAAATTAGAAGCACTGCAGGGTATATTGTTCCATCCTGCAGATTTTTCTGACCACTGCTTAAGTGATTTTTAAGGAGCTTGTAGCCATGAAGGCAACACTTCTACAGGCTTTCTAAGGTTGAGAATCCTTTCCTAGATCAGTACTTCCAGTTGTGAACATGATCATGCTTTGCCCTTTTTGCTCAGCAATAAAGAACCAATTAAGAACATCAAAATAATATTTTATTAAAAAATAGTTAATACTAAAATAAACTATTTTCTTCAGACTCAAATATACACATTATTTTATTCTCTTTTTCAAGAATCTTTAGGTCTGGTTAAATAGAAAAGTGACACTTTTCCACTGCTCCCAAATTGAGAAGTATCTTTGCTTTTTTTTCCCACAGCTGAATTAGTTAATCATGGAATGACCCTCTTTCAGTTTAAGTATCTTATTGGCCTACATCCCACCCCATGCAGAGGGCACCCCCACCAAAAAGAAAACATCTTCCCAAAAGGCCCTACACCCAAACGGGGCAGGTTGTTTCTTAACAGTCCACAAATATTTGCAGGACAACTCTTGTAAATCAGTGACTGCACTTGTGAACATGCCTTTCACAGACCTGATCCTGCTGGAAAGACCCGGCATTCCCATGGCTGCAATGACGTAATGGACTTTAGAGGACCTGTTTTCAGTCTTGAGCTCTACTCTGCTTTATGGGCTGCTTTATGACATTTGGAAAGTAACTTACTTTAACAAACCAAACAAACAAAACAAAAACAAAACAAAAACCCAACAACAACAACAACAACAAAAAAACCACACACACACACACAAAAACCCCACAACAACAAAAACTACACAAGCCATTTTAAAAGTAGCCTTTTTTACAAGTTCTGTAATTTACAGTAAACTCTTTTGTGAATCTTCAGGACATAAAGTCCTTGATCCTCGGAGACCAGGGAAAGTTGTCTTATACCTGTCTGACAATTCTTTACGGATCATGACTATGGAAGTTTTAATGGAGCATAGACTAATTATGAAATTCTAATACGGTACGGCTTTTTTTTCTTTACTCTAAAATTAGGATTTTTCCCTTGCAAGATCATCACAACTTCCCCCTATTACTTGTTATGATAAATCAGCCTTTACCCATAACCAGCTTGGTGACCTTTACAACTTCTGAGCCCAGAATTTCCATTTGAATGAGTCATGGTTTTTCTCACAATAACCCCAATTCTCTCTCCTTGTTAATATGGTTGCCCCTGGTGCTGCATTAGCTAATCCTTTCAAGAAAGCCAGATAGCAGGACCAGGAATTGGAAGTTCAAAGGTCACCCCCAAACTGATATCTCCCCAGTGGCAACACGAGGTGAGCAATGACACAGAGAATTTCTTTTTTTTTTTATTTTTTTAATAGCTCTAGCATTCTCTGCTGCTGACAGAATTACTCTCTATGACCTTGTAGCACATAAACACTTCCTATTTTATACAGTATTTAGTAGTTATTCTGCTAAAGAAACATGACTCTTAAGATTTATACTCCTGCTTATATTGCATTTGAAAATATTTTGGGCTGCTCTGTTTATTTATTCCTCTCCTCTTCCTTACTCATAATAATACCCTAGATACCTAAAAATGGTATCACTTTGCTTATATGAAAGTGGGCTGTCTGCCAATTTCTGGAATTTAGCTCTCTAGCTAGACCTAGTCTTCTTTAATATTTAGAAGATACAGATCTGTTATTTTAACCAGAATACATTTCACTATATACAGATTCTTAGAGTATCTGTATTCAGAGTGCAATTGCATACAACATCGGGCTTAACTTCATTTAAAGAGTTATGCACCGCCCAGACAACATAGTTGTTTCTTTTACAAAACTTCAGAACCAAAGCAAGCCAAAGGTATATAAAAATTCAGGGGAAGGTTAAGGATTGTCAGGCTCTCTCCCAAGAAATCAAAGGCATTTAAAAATACCAGATATCTTTTGTAAAACGCTCAATCGCTCACAGAGAACTACAGAGCAAAATACTTCATGGACACACAAAAAAATCTCATGTTCAGAGGTTCTTATTATGACTTATCTCTCTGGGGACTGTAAAAGACAACGTCTTTTCCGACTGTAAAACCTTTTTATATGTTCTGTTCAGTCTGATTTTGGAAAGAAACAAAAGGACATTTTATCTCTAACAGTCCGATTCAGAACAAGGCATTTAGCTAAAAGGAAGATGCAAACTGGGCAGATACACACGCATGTTGGAATTTACTGTGTGTTGTCACATCACCTAAAAACACCCCAAGAAAGTGACTACCCTGTTTTCTGCTGTTGCTGTATTGTCTCTTAAATAAAGTAAATTTTCTTACCAATACACATATACATCTGCTAGAAGTCGTTTTGCAAAGACTGTCCTGTGAGATTATACTTTTGTACTAATTACAAAGTCCAGTTTAGCTTAAAAAAATTTTAGTAAATAACGGGAGTTTATCTTTAAAATGATAAACCTAAGTAAGAAAATTTTGGACAGATGTTCTCCACAAAGTTATTTTTCCATTCATAATTCCACTTCTTAGAACGCTACAGCTACCTTGCTGGGACAAAATAACCTTCTATTATACTATTTCTGTAGAGAAATAAAAAGGAAAAGGTAAGTTATAATAAATTGCAGAGGTGAAGGAGTACTGATGTTACTGTTTCCATTGCCATATCACAGCCTTGCTAATGGCAGCCTGCTGGGCAGTTAAAAAAAAAAAGGGGGGAGGGGAAGGAAAAAAGGAGAAAGGAGAAAAGGGAAGAAAAGAAACCTGGTTAATTAGAGTACAGTTGCTGCTTTATTGCAGCATTACTGCTAAGTGCACTGAGATGCCTTCTCATAGGCAGGTGCCGGTGGTTGTACAGCTCATTTAGCCTGGGTGAGTAATGTCAGATCAGGAGGAGAGAAAGGCTTGTGTCTTCAAACTTTCAATCTGCCTCCATTATCTGTGATCAAGGTGGAACCACAGGGGAGTGGAATTACTGGCAGGCCTAGGACAAGTGAAGAGACAGTGAATCTATAAGACATATTAATCATCTTTCCCTTCTCTTCACTGGCGCCAGCCTGAGCCTCCGACTCCCCGGCGCCAGGCAAATGGATTCTCTGTCCCCACAGGTACAACTGAGTGCCTTTCAGGGGCAAGTCATCAGAATAATAATTACTGACACTGCTGAGATCAGCCCCAACCAGTCCAAAAGAGAAGAGAAAGTAGGAGAGAAACATATTTCCTGAACTTTCACATCGCTATTTACGGCATTAAGATTTTTTTCAATTGCATTAAGGACTTCCAAATTACATAATTCTGAATCTAGGTTTCTCAATATTGGAGTAGCATCATCAACATAGTATGAATATTTAAAATCTTTATAGTTTCTCTTTAAAACTTCATTTAGATTTGTTGTTGAGGTGTGAGTACAGAAAAGTGCATATTGCATCAGTTATATTATGACAAGTGTTAAAATTCAGTTGATATTAAAAAGAACAAGACCCTTACATGCGTTCCTTTGCTTAATTCTGAAACAGAGCACAACACTGTTTTGGTAGAGCTACTCCTATTTATAAATATGAAATAAGCATTAGTATAAGGATTATTATATATACTATGCAGTAACAGCCACACATGTACACATATCAATAAATAAAGCCAGAAATATTTTCAAGGCATAGGCAAACTTTAAAAGCAGCTAATTTAACAAACTATGACTAGTCTGTATTTCATCACTACATGTAGCATTTTTAGTCCCTCTCCTCTCCAAAGCATTACTTATACACACAAACAATAAAATGCAGTGCATTATCAAACTTAAACAGAAGAATAAACTCCAGCAAGAAAATAGTTCTGTTTCAACTAAGTAATTGTACTGATATCTAAGGAGATCAGAATAAGAAACAAAGCAATTTGTTATATTTTTACAGGACAGAGAATATCTTACATTAAAGCACATTGTACATTACAGCACAGAATATGAAATATTTTCCTGGTCCTGATTACAATCAGTTCAATACCTGACTGTCGATGATACCGAGCTCAATATAAGAGTAACATAGCAAAATGTCAAATTACTTGCCAGAACAACATGACAAAACTGGCTCATTAACATGTGCTGATTGATGAACCCTCCATGAAAATACAAATCTTGACTTCAAGAGTACCTGACCGTGAGTTCAGCTTGGAGTTCGCCACACACCTGCAGCCATGTAAGCAATAATAATGCTAATAACCTGTGCATGCCATTTTGTGTGAAGTTACCAAAAAAAAAAGTAAAAGAAACAGATTCAGACAGTAACATGTGTTCATTTATTTTCAAATCAGCAATTTTGAAGTTTACTGACAAGACAGTACGGAGCAAGGGAATGACTTGAAAATGCAAAATCAAATCAAATCCCTGCTTTCTTGGTGATCAGCTGCAGCAGCAGCCTCCAAGTCAGCCAATCCTCACTCACTATCGATTTTTCTGCTGGTCTTAAGTGACTTTGGACACTGATCAATGTTCTAAAAGAGAAGTATTAAATCTTATAAAGAAAAAATGCACATCTGACTAAAGAGCAGCAATGAAAGCAAAGTTTGCCAAAAGATAAAGGGATGTGCACATTTAATGATATTCAAGCTCTCAGGACATATACACCCAGTCTAAGAGCAAAATTAAGCTGTACCTCTTATTTTTTTTTGGTGAGAAATGCAGAATCAAAATTTCTTTCACATGCTCTCAAAACTATTAAGAATCTTTTCTGACAAAATAAACAATCCCTGTGCCTGCAGTGATTACTGCTGTTTAGCTATATAGACCCCAAGCAGATATAAAATAGCAGTGGAAATCTGTTGTTAGGTTTTAGAAGTAAAAGATGCTTCTAAAAACACAGCTCATAACTATTATATTATTTCCATACCCCACTGTTTATTATAACTTGACTTATCCTTTTTTCTTTTTTTTTTTTGTAATGAAGACCACAGATTTTTCAGGAGATTTGTCATTAATTTAATGAACTATAACTATTTTTTTCAACTCAGCTGTGTACAAAGGGGAACCTTGATATAAGAGAAAGCCCAGCTAAGACCCTGTGAGTGTATTCAGATATCAGCTGGCGTGACAGTGCCTAATCCTGAGTAACGCACCCAAGAGCCAAGGGAATGCTATTTCTCTCCGTTGTTCCAAACAACAGATGCTGTCAATTAACTTTAAGCAGCGTCCAAGAAAACCCTTTTGTTATATTTTGCAGTATTATGCAGAAAGTGTCACCTCTGGAAATGAGGGAACAAGCTGTTTTTCATTATCATTCAATTGTCCCAATCAATCTGACAATTACAAAGAGAAAAAGTCTTAATCACTAGACACATGCTAGTTGCTGCTAGTTTTACCAGCTGCAAAGAAAAAAAGGAAAGGAAAAGAACTACAACCCCTCACAAACAACAGAAACAAAAAAAAAAAACCCAAACAGAAAAACTCAAAAACAGTTTTGCTGTTTAGAGATGCAACCCAAAAACATACCTGTGTTAGGGTGAAAGATAACTGAATACACAGTGTTATGATAGGTATGGGAATAGCCATTGCAACAAATTAGTACTTAAATCAGCTTATGCTGTTGATTTACTGTGGCTTTTATAGAAGTACCATTTGCTGTGTACAAAGAAACAGCCATCAGCATCTTATTCATTTGAATACAAGAAAAGTTGTTCATTAAGGTTGTGACTAGTGAATTTCCACATAATTAAAGTACTGTATACATAGCAGTGTAAGAGCTTTCTGGGAACTGGTGGAAGAATGTGTGTAAATATAGATGGCCAGATTCATTTGTATGCCCTGAAAGACTGAGGCTGCAGAAAGGTGGCACTGAGGGCCAGGGTGTGGGCAGGGCTGGACCTGCTGCTGTGGTGACTCTCCTCTAGAGCCCCAAACAGTAAATACAGTAACCTCCACTGGATTGGAAAAGTCCTTTTATCTTCTGATCTGCACTTGCCTGTGCTGATGAGGAGCACATGTAAGACACTTTGTGCACAGAGAGTTCAAGCAACATCATACTGTGCCTATGAGGAAGGATGGTCACACTCTCCATTTCTGATCTTTGAGTCTTTCCTAAACTGATTCAAATGATACCTTCACCTGGCCTCCTTATTCCACCAGTCTTCCTGAGAAAACAAGGGATAGCTTGGTGCCCCATTCCTCAGGAAGCATAAAGTCCCTACATAAAACATGCATTTGACCAGTAAAAGCAAGCAACACATTTGGCCTGCCACCAGGAGTTTGAAGGATTTAATCTACCTGGAATTTCCACAGAAATAAATACCATCCTGTGGAAAAAATAATTGTACACCCCTTTTCAGTAGCATTAAAACGCTCTCTTTCCTTCCATCACCCAGAATAGAGCAGCAGGCAACAGCTTTTGGAACAGAACTGGCATAGAGTCGCTCAGTGACACATGCACTGGATGGTGAGTGACATCCATTAGAATAGGTATTCCAGTAAATGCCAGATATGTGACACCGAAAGTATCTGTCTGATGCAAGTCTTTCAGTGCACGCCAGTTATGCTTTGTCATCTCTTCTCAAACAGCTCCACTGTCACTAGAAACACAGTGAACATTCAGCATTCACAGCCGCACTGCTCTGGCTATCAGCATCTGGCCACTGAAGAAATGCCACAGATGGAAATTACTCCAGAACTACTGGCAACCTTGTTGAATCCTTCTGCCTGATGCCATTCTTGAAGGAAACAAGGGTAACAAAAAGCATTGGTTTGCTGACATCCTCACTCAAGAAGCTACGTCGCTTTTTTGCACATTTATCAAAAAGGACCCACTTTCCTTCAGCCAACTATGTGGGATATTACAAAAAGTTGCATTACAGGGAGGTCCCTGGGCCATGTTGCAGTTCAGATAAAAGGTTTGAGTGTGCTTACACTCTGGAGGCCAAGACTACGATGCTGGTACAGAAACCTGGATTTCAGTTTCTGTCCTCAGGAAATCTGCTAGTCACAATAATTCCAAAGCACACAAGTAAAGGTATAAAGATCAACACACAAAAGAGACTCACAATAAGTATTAAAACAAAACACATCTCTTACAGCAATCCGTAAGACTTAGATGAGAAGGAAATGTTATACCTGAGGCATGAAGAAGAAAGAACAGGTGAGCCTTTTTGACAAAAAAAAGAGAACTCTCAAGTGCTGGATTTGGCAATCACACACACAGTTTTTATACACTCTGACCAATAAATCTATGAAATTGCAGTACTGGCCTATAAGGCAGTGAACATCAAAGTGGGACAACTCAGAGAAAAACAAATAATTTGATTTCTGAGCTCTCTAGAGAGGAAGCTTGAGGACATCATGGGCCCCGCAAAGGCCACCTGCTCAGGGTGTAAGAAAAGTCTTCTGTCTAGAGCGGGTCTGAAACCATGAGATGTCGACGATTCCAGGGCCAGTTGGGTCCTAAGAGTTTTCTCTAGAGTTGGCAACTTTGTGACTGGCTGTAAAACTACTCCTTCTTGGCAGACTTTTCAGATTTCTAATGAACTATTCAGGCCAGTTCAGTTCAGTTTTACCAAAGGCACACCAGATAAAGCTGCAAAGAGGTTTTTGTCTTTGCTAGGCCCTTCCAAGAAGAATTTTCTGACCTCATTCATGATTAATCTGTAAAATACAAGACTAACATCCTTTTTAAAAATAATTTTTAAATAGATAATGGATGTCTGGTGTGTGTGTGTGTTTATTTGGAAAAGAGAGGAAAATCAAGCTAATTATTCTTTTAATAGATCTTTTGTTTTAGTTTCTTGCTTGTCAAAAGCTGAGGAAGGAGAAGGCTTCTTGACTCATTTCTCTTTGCAGAGCTCAACTGCCTGTGCCATAAAATTAAGCTCTTCTGTAAGATAAAAACAACGTAAGAATAGACTAAAATGTAAAAACCCTTTTTACATTTTATCTTGATAGTGGGGAAAAAAAGTGGTAGTTTTTATTGTAATTATATTGATCTGCATATGTGTCTGTTCAGTCTTTCAAGATTAATCTTTTTAAAAAACTCTTGGGTCTATGTTCCTTCCTCCTTGAGTGTTATTCTTCACAGAGAGAACACAAAGCAGCACATGAGCCTTTATTAACAATTACGAGGCACTCAGCTAGAACCTTACAACTTTGGTTTACAGTTGGACACTTTCCTTATCTAAAAATGCAACTTCAGAATGACTTAAACCAGTCAAAACATATTTCATCCAGTCCCTGGGCAGACTTACCAGCACTTGGCAGTGCCAGAGGAGATCACAGATATTACATATTGCTGGTGAACCTACAGCAGCTTCAAAAGAAGGTTCAAAACGAGCAATGGAGCTATTTCAAGTGTGCAGAGGGCCAAAAGTGAACTTACAAGGAAAGGATATGGGTTTTCCTAAAAAGAATTTTAAAAGTTAGTTCAGGGCAGGGAGGAGGGGCAGTGATCAAGGGATAGCTGCTGGCTTTCCATGGGAACTCAAAGCAAGCTCCGGAAGTCAGCAACAGCAGCCAAATCTCACCCATGGCTTCAGCACAGCTTTGTGTGGTTTGCCAGCCCTCACAGACAGTGGGGTTAAATAAGGAGGAAGTTTTCCTCTGCTGCTTTGGGCTCCGTGTCTGGAGACAGTCCCACTCAGAGCCAGAGGAGCAGGAAGTAATTCCTCGTCTCACACTGCTGCTTCTTGGCCTTCACCAAAATTTCCCTGCTGTCACTAAGGAAGAGATGCTGCTACAGTACCTCAGAGAGATATTAAAAAAAAAAAAAAACCAACCTTCCAGAAGCCAATTAAAATGTAGGCCACATGCTTAGGGAAAATTTCTGTAAACACAGGTGGAGTGTGCCAACTCCTTGGAAAGTGGGTGTTTTTAATAAACATGATGGAGAAGGACTGCATGACAGACTGCTGAGGGGAGCCAGAAACCTACAGCCGCTTTCTGGACAGGAGAGGGTAAGATCAGCCAGTGTGTGATCTGAGTCAACACAGTAGGCCTGGGTTTCACTATCAGGGTAGCAACTAGAGAAAACAAGAATTAAGATTTTGGAATAAATAGAGAAGCTGCCTATCAGAATGCAGAAATAATTTAAAATAGTAATATAAAGAGTAAGAGGGAAAAACAACACTTTGGATAGATTTACCAGCGTGCACTTCAGGTGACCTGGGATTGTTTGCTTAAGCCACCAGAGATGACAAGGCAGCCTGGAATACATTTTAAAAACCCACACATTATGTAGTGCCTGTAAGTAGGATTGAATTTGGGAGAATGTTTAAAAGCAATTTGTAATGGTATTTAGAAATCTGCACAAAATGCCCAAATCATACAAGGGTCAGACAGGAAAGGACATTCCTCAGTATTTTCAGCAGCATATTTTTGATAATCTCCTCGTCTTGTCCCATTCCAGGGGAAATCTTACACTCTGAATTCATTTCCCACCATGAATGTACCACTAGTAGAGACAAAATAAAGATGAGAAAGAAACAGAGCCCAGCTTTTCTGCAGCTAATGGCACTAATCACCTATTGATGAGAGTCCTCAATGACAGTAATAGACCAAGCATTAATGAAGAATGCTGACTGCTGATTTATTAGCAAGATATTCCTGTGACAGGGAAGAATTGTTGTTAGAGAAAATGTCTATTCAATAGGAGAACAATAACATGTAATAGGAGTATTACACACAGGTTCAAGCCATTCTATCATGTCTCTCCCCAGCAGACCATGTGAGCTATTGTGAAGATGACCTTACTGGAAAGCAAGGAAAATACAGGATGCATCTCTGCCTCAGGAAGCTAATTAAAAAGAAAAAGCAGAATAAAACACTTGAAAATACCTTTAGCTAATTCAGATCTCTGGCTGATAACAAAGCAAGACAAATTGCAAAGATCTGGTACAAGTTCTGTGGGGTTTTTTTAACTATATGAAGTATTCTCTTTGCAAAATTAGATGGAGTATTTTTATTGTTAATAACTGAAATTGTAATGCACTGTATTTTATGCTATTATAGAATTGTGTAAAGGTTATTTTGCTGTTCGTTCAATGCATATTTTCATATGCAAATGATGCAAATTAAATTATCTCAAATAGTAGCAGAAATTCCAGTAGAATAGTATTTTTAATATAAGTCATCATCCCCTCAAGTCATATTATAGAGAATTGCTTCTGTATTTATATTTTTTCATTAAAAATAAAATGATTAATTTCACAAGTTAATTTACTTTCCCCATCACAACACCAAAATTGAAATTAAATATTCTAATGCTTAGAAATATTAAAGACTCCTCTACTGAAAGCAGGTTATTGTTCTAGGAACATTTCCTTGATAAGTGCACGTTGCTGCTATACTACTACAATATTTGCAATGATTTTATTGAATAAACTGTGCATTGTTGTTTGGGTTTTGTTAAGCTTTATAGAACTGGTATTTTTTTAAGAACATACAGGAGACCTTTACTCAGAGAACTTTTCCAGTTTGGAGTATTTGAAGGGAACACTCCGATAACCTGGGTCGTGGATTTTACAAAAAGATCCGACTGCAGTGCAGTGACTCTCCCTCTGCCCCTTCAGAGGGTCTCAGGATGGTTAATGCAAACAGCCTGATCCCCTCACACATCATTGTGCAAACTCACTTTTACTTCCATGTGCCTTTCTTCCCATTATAACCTGATCACAACCTTCAAAGATGAATCTTGGTGAACCACAGTAATAGGTTTATAAGAATAAGACATGAAAACACCTTCAGCATTTTCATAGCCTTATCTTTTCCCTCAAAAGAAAAGAAGTCTTCCTTTCATTTAATAATATGGCTTATTCTTTTTTCCATTGAGAAAATGATAGCTTTGCTCTCTTTCAGATTTTTATATTGTGCCTAAGTAAGGTCAAAAGAAAGCTCAGACTGGGCAGCTCTGCAATAATTTTCTGTTGGAGGAACAAGAAATATATGTAGCAGGGAAATTATCCTATCAGATAGACAAGAACCTGTGCTTAGTCACTGAGCCACTTGAAGGTTAATCAGATCTTCAACCAATCCCATCAACATGGATGTGATGAATATTTGATTCAGACTAATTAGTACGCAAATCCAGACGTTCTGAAGGTATTTGGAATGGCTTAGACAGTGACCTGGAAAAAGAATACAGATAGCAATACTCCCCATTATTATGCTCCAAAAATTACTACAGTCCCACTCAGGTCACCTTCACAACCTCAGAAGACTTGCCGGTGTGAATAACAACAATCAGGAATAATGGCAGTTGTTGTCACTCATCTCTCTTCTATCAGTATTTTCCTGGAAAGAGAGAGTGGGAGACCTCATGGTTCAGCCTGGAGGAGAAAGTAGTTCTATGGGATTAGGATACACTTACATCAAAGATGTAATATTTACTACTTTATGCATTTCCAAAGGCCTGAAATAAGATAATAAAACTCAGGATAGGCCAATACTTTCACAAAATATAATCTTCAGACCAAGACTACTTGTGTAACCACTCTGTTTAAGGCAGAAAGCAAGTCCTCCCTCTGGCTGGATAGCTCCCTCTCCAAGAATTTCATCCCTGGTACAGCCTTGTGCAATGCAGACACATGTGGTGCCACAGTGCTTCATAGTATGAGAAGCAATTATTCCATTGGAAGCAAAAGAATTTGAAAGCCTGTGATTTCTACAACACCACGATCAGTAAATTGTGTTATCAGCAATCTTTACAAACACTCATTCCCCCCCCACCAAGGTGCTGCAAACCTCGATAAATCAAGGTTTATTAACCAAATCCACCAAATGCTGAAGCCAGTCTGCAAGCAATGACATTTAAAATTTACAAATGGATGCATACAAAAAAGACAAAAAATGTCCTGAGTGGCCTTTCTTCTTCCTGAGACAGAACGCTGTACAAGGGGAGCACAAGGGGAACTCTTGGTTGGTCCGATCATTTTTCTTGTCAGTTTTTGACACTGTTTCAATTATACAGTCAGTAAAACCCTGTAAGAACATAACTATTAACTAAAAAGGTTAATATCTCGACTTAGATTTCTCTGCTTTTCTAGAAAGAAGTTGAAACAAAAATTTCAGGTAAAGATGAAGAAAAAAAAAATCACACAGATTCAAAATCAGAAATAACAAAAGGAAAACAAGTGGTATCTTCTGTCAAAATACGATGATGTAGAAAAAGAAAATTTTATCTTGGGGACCAAAGTGTGAGCACACCTTTCCTTTCTTGTTTCCCGGTCAGCAAGTGTGAGAATTCTTCATTTTTACTAAGGGGGAAAAAAAAAAAAATCCTAGTTTTAACTGAAGGCAAAAGAACTGTGTTACAGAAGGAAATTCAAGGAGTTTTACGACCACGGACAGACAGAAACACGAATATAGAAATAAATGGGAAAAGCCATTCACTGAATAAAGGGTGCCATTACACAGGGAGATAAACTTCCTCACTTTAATGAGGCTTGACCATCTCCTGGAACTTTTCATGGTCACTTTGATACAACATAGCAAGCAAATTGCAGACTTGAACATGGATGATGGATTTCTGCACATTAATAAAAAATGAATAATTGGAATACATTTTTTTTTCTTCAGATCAGATTAGAGACCAGAGAGATCTACACAGGCTCACATGCACATGGAGTCATACAGTTTACAGGATGAGCAAAAAGAAAAAAATAATGTAAAAGTGTGATCCCTGACTTAAGTTATTGGCCTACATGGTCAAATTGAGGTGTTCCCACGACATGTGTCCTCCATCTGTTTGTAGGACTGGACTCTGAACCAGTCAAGTGACCTGAAGGCTTAAAGAAAAAAAAAAAAAAGACTTAAAAATACCCCATACCCTTAAACCACCTCACTTGTTAGTTTATAACTTGACCTCTAAAATAGGTGCAGGAATAGGGAAGAGAGGAAACACACTGGCAGGAAGGTGGGGGATGGCTGAAAGAACCTCTCACAAACAGATTTGGCCTACAGAGAAGTCCAGTGCCAAAGTGTCCCTATGCAGCAATTGACCACAAAAGTTACATTTCCAGTCAAAAATGTAAAGTTTTTGAAATAAAAACTTCTGTTTTATGATAAAGTCCTATAAACTTCATGTCAAAAGCATGCCTAGAAATACGTCTCAATTTTTTATATTCTAACATTAGTGCACTTGAATTTTCAGAAGTCCTGTAAAGTTCACTGTTCATGTTTAAAAAATGTATCAAATAAAAATAATTAAACACTGAGATAAACTATGAGAAAAACACTTTACAAGTATCTGACACTTTTACTCAGAAAAAAAAATAACTTACTGACAGCTATTTCTTTATAAGATAATTAGATTTCTTTCATAGTGTAAAGAAATATAAAAGATATTTAGAAACTACATAGGCAAATTTTCTCTCATGTTTTCATGACACATCCTGGAAATATAACAAAAAGACACATTTTTTTAAAACAAAAAAATTGTCTCTGAATGAGCCAATATTTCAAAATGATAATACATGACAAAATATATCAAAATAATTATAAAAGTGATTCAGAGAAAAGTGACTGAACATATTTTAAGTTAAATAGCAAGCTGTTAGTCTAACCAAGAAAATCTTCTGCTTCTCATTCATTTTTCTTCCCAGATTTTAAGGAAACACAGAATGGCTGAGATTGGAAGGGACCTCTGGGGATTGTCTAATCCAACCCCTTCCTCAGACCAGGGTCAGCTACTGCAGGTTCCTCAGGAATGTGCCCAGTGAGGTTTAGATGTCTCCGTAAATGGGGACTCTACAACCTCTCTGCACAACCTGTTTCAGTATCTGACCACTTTTAGCATTTAAAAAGCTTTTTCCTACACTTTAATGGAATTTTCATTCATATCCTTTGCCTCATCCTGTCACTGGGCACCAGTAGGAAAAAACTGGCTCTACCTTCCCTGGTCTCAGATATCAGGTATTTATAAGCCACTGATAAGATTCCCCCTGAGCTTTCTCTTTTCCACGCTAAGGAGTCCCAGCTGCATGAGCCTCTTCTCACATCAGAGATGCTCCAGTTCTTTAATCATCTCTGTGAGAATGAGATGTCTCCGTGTGTCTTGTACTGGGAAGCCCAGGATTGGACACAGTGCTCCAGATGCATCTCGCCAGCACTGAAAAGGGGGATCATCTCCCTCCATCCTTCTAGGAACACCTCCCTGCTTCCACTTCTTGTATCTGATGGGGTTTCTTAGATTAATGAAAATACATGAAACTACTGGGAGCTGTCAACAAAAAATTAAGATCAAAGACAACTAGAAAATGTGAGATGAGGGTTCAGTATGAAAACAGGGACCCACAGTTCCCAGATTCAAGGTAACAGCTTCTGCAAAGTTGTTTGAGAACAGTGCTTTAAGAATTCCAGATGCTTTGCTTCGAAGAAAAAGGATGTTTTGACGTTAGTTTTAGGTAGGCCAAGCTTTTACTTTCAGATTTTATTTGTAAAGGAAAAAACTGATCACAGATAGGAAAAAGAAAGGATGTTAACAAGCAACAGGGAGTTGATTAATGCACAGCTGAAGACCTAAAAATGCCATGAATTTCCTGGCAAAGTATGTTAACGAGCAACAGGGAGCTGATACAGCTGAGGACAAAAAATTCCATGAATTTGTTGGCAAATCCATAGAAACTGCACATGTTACTGCAGGACAGTAGATGCATAACCCTGAAAGTTGAGGGGTCTCACCTCAGCAATTAAACTCTTTCCAAATTCAAGTCCTGTTCTGGATTAAAGATTGATCAGTTTAAGGACCCTATTTTTACTACCTTTAACACATTGTTTACACTTCTCAGAATGAGTCTATTTCCTTTTAATTACAGTTTGGCAAATCATTGCTCCCAACTGTTTGTTCAAATACGCTTTGAAAAATAAGCCTTTAAGTTGCAGAAGAAAATTATTAGAACTGTACACAGTTACAGTCAAAATCCAAACGGGAGCACGGATTTCTCACTGAGGGACTCAATCACACTTCTTTCTAGAATCCGGGTGAATCTTCAAGGTGTAACACATTTGCAAATATTTAGTCTTGCAGAAGGGCCAAATACTAATGACACGAATTACCAGGCGGAAAAAAAACCCCACACTGAGTCGGTACATTTGTGTAAAAACTGCTGCATTAGGGCAGACCAAAAATTCATCCAAATTGACGTCCCATCACCAAAAACAAAGACAAACAGGCTCTGAGGACACATATAACAACGTCAGTACAAGTAGTATGAAAAGAGTTGAAGTGTAAAAAGATTCAGAATATGACCTTTACATCTTGTGTACAATCCACAGACCAATGCAAATATCAGAAAGGAAGAAATCCATATGATAATTACTAACAAGCAGTAGGATTTGCAGAGCACAGGTAATTTCAAAGAAATAAGATTACAGTTTCATGAAGATAACAGGGCAGCTACACAAAATGAAGTTATACCATCTTCAGAGATCCCTGAGGAAACAATAAGGCTACAGAGATCCTAACTTGGGTCCTGGAAATGTGCCTTATCACAGTACTGACACCTCTAACAGAATATTTCCCGCTCCTCAGGAAGGCTGGAGTTTGGGGAGAGAATCACATGGAAACAACTGTACTATTCTCACCTCTGTAGCTATCTGGGTACACCCTGGTGTGAGGATCTATCCTTTACAGGGCAGTGACAGGCACTCCATCAACATACTGTGCTTCAGGTTCCACAAAGTATTTGGCTTCCTCTCTCATAACATTTGGAATGGAAACAGCACTATACAAATGTCATGAACCTCCATTTTCTTTAATTAAATTGACTACATTGGTGGAGCCAGAAAAGTTTCTGAACATGAAGAATCACTCCATTAAATATTTCTAGTACGGGCCCCCTGTAAATTTACCCTTCTTTGGCAGCTTTATGAATAGAAATAAACTGCACTGAAAGAGAACACAGTCATATGCTTGGCAACACATGCAGAAGATACTTTGAGAATAATGACATGGTGAAATCACTGGGGTATATATATTTTAATATACGATATGTCATATTGGGTTAGCTCAGTGGTCCATCTAGCTCAAAACTCTGACTGCATCTGGGAAATAAAAGTTCCACAGGACACAACTGGTAGCAGTGATTTTTAATGCTAAATGCAAGATCCTAGAGCTAAGAAGAAACTCAACAATCACCCAACAATTATTTGGCTCTAGAAACGAGGAGACACTGAATAGGATGAAAGTGCTCTGGTAATGAGACATTCCATGGGCAAATATGGAAAAGCAAAACCAAACACAGATCACATACTTGTAATGAGTTCAGATGAGGGTTCAGAAGACAATCGTATTTCGTATGTCACTCACTGAAAGGGTACATGATTATTCTACAGTATAGTCATTGCTGATGCAGGAGAGTGCAGATACACCCAAATTGGCTTTAACTTCAAGGCTGGGAGACAGCAGGGTCGTGCTCGGGCAGCTCGAAGTGCCCAAGAAGCTGCCCAGGTCTGTGGGTGTGCCTGGGGTCATATATACCAACAGTCCCCACTGCTCACCATGTAGCTCCATGGCCTGCAGTAGCTGTGAGACACTGCCACCAAAAGAGTCCGTCTGCTTAGTTTACCAAAAAGGTGGCCTGGAGTTATGTTACCACATTGGGAAGGAAGAAAGATTTGTAAATTCAACTGAAAAAAGGCAAGTGAAGGCCCGAGATTGAAAGCTGACACTGAAGTAATTCAAACTAAGAACGGGGTGAGCGTTTTCAAACATGAGGAATATTGATCATCAAAAGAAATTTTAAAAAATAAATCTTAAAATATTCAGATAATCGCCCTCTATTCCCTCACATCCATAAATCAAGACTAAGAGCCTGTCTTGGAGGTACACTGGAACTCAGACCAACATTTTGGGCTTACTGCAGAATTGATGAGAGTATTACTCTAAAATCTGTTCCCTATGAGAAGCGATGCCAAATGACCACGGTGGTACACGATATTCTCAGCAGCGAGGAGAGGAGTGCTCTCTGCATTCTTATGAGTGCAGATATTGTTTTATTCCCCTGCTTTTTCTCAGTATTCCTAGAAGCACTTATTTTAGCAAAGGAGAGGAAAAAGGCCCTTGGACTCTTTCTAGTGCACAGCCAACACAATTAGCAGGTGGCCGGTACAGGGTGCTGTGCTGGTCACCCCAGATAAGCTCTACCCATGCAACTCCAGGCTGTGGTGGGGAATATTTGGGAAAAGAGAGAAGCCAAGCAGGGCTGACATACACATAGCAGTAGCAAAATGTTTACATCTCAATTCTGTTTACTGGCTGTGTCTTTTGAGAAACCAAGAGAGAGAAAAAAAAAAAAAGGCTCTGAACTTCTATTTACAACATATCTTCTTTAAAAATTATAAATTGTTTTAGCTGGAACTGTCAGCACTGTGCTGACAATGCTTAGTTGTATTGATTTTATGATGGAATATTATTTGCTTTGCTGAAGGTTTTGCAGAGCTGTTTCTAATCTAGTGATGGATGCTGGCAAACTATCCTTAGGAATTTTAACATTCTGACAGTTCTTGCAGTCTGAATATAATTAATAAAAAAACGCTGTAGCAAACTGCTTAGTGGAACAAGACTATGGTTTGAGTCATTTCATTACAGTCTTTGACTAACAAATTGGAATCAATTTGTAAGGACAGAGCAGGAGATTATTTTGGCATTTCAAGTATATTTGGAATGAGGGAAACATAAGATACCTCTTTGTGTTCCAACATTTAACTCCTTGTCTCCAAGAGACACATTTTTATACTTTTGGGATTACTACTTTTAGCTTTCCTTTCTTTTTTTTTTTTTCCCTGTCTGTTCACCTATATTTGCCCACTTCCAACTCTCTTCAGACTCATTATGAATCTTGCAAATAACTTGGAATGCAATAAATAAAACTGAGAATTACTAAAGAATTTTTTGCTTTGTGTGCAGCAAAAGAATGACAGGAACACCACTAATAATAATTAAAAAATGAATTATTATTTTAGTGCAGAGCTAAGCTGGGTTTGATGTGATTTCTGATTTGGTTTCCAGTACAGTTTCCCAAGACGAGCAAACGAAATGACCCCATTTTAGCAAATTAAAAGTTGGCTGGGTGGAGCTCTAGGGAACACACCACACGAAACAAGAGCAGGGCTCTGAACAATGAAGGCAGTGAGGTGTTGGGTTTTGTCTCACTAAGGCTTGCTTTTCAAACCATCTGCTCCTCGGGCATGAAGGAGTTTAAAAAGTGACCCATATACGTGACTGGACCTTCTAAAATACAATAGTAGGCACATGTTTTTTAATTAAAATCAGTCATGAAACAGCAAAACATCTGCTGAAGAAAAAGTCTGTATTTTGCTTCACACATTTTTAGCATTTTCAGTGAAAGGAAAATCTTCACAGTCCTACTTGTGATGCTGCAACTATTTTCCAAATTAAAATAGGGATAACTGTGGTGTATGTTCTATGTGGGAAAGGACCTTACATACTGTTTTTACTTGAGAAGTCATCTCTCTCTTTCACCATCAAAGGAGACATAACACTACTATAAAAATATAAAATATGAATGCTTGTTCGTATTAGATTTTAACTGTAATTTAAATAAAGTTCTGAAAAGCCAGAGCTGCTGATGTCTCTGGGATTTGCAATTATACTTGGCAGCAAAATAGGAATGATAGGGGTGAAGAGTACTCTAAGGCATATAAAAAAGAGGCAGGAAGATAACTATGAAACATTTTACCAAAACATAGCAAGGAAGAACATTTACATCTTTAGCTGAGTCCAACCTTCATGGCTTCAGCAGAACAAAAATGTTATTTTGCAACCATGCAGAAGGACTGAAAATGACCGTGGGAGCATTAGATTCTTAAAATTTCAAGCTAAGAAAATTTCTATGGTATTTGACTGGTTTTATCTTAAATTCATAGCACATAACTATTCAAGATGAGAAATTCTCAACTTTTCAACTGATTAGAGGCATGTCTGTTAGGCAAAACAGCTAAACAAGGTATTATTATATTAAAGGACTTGGGAAATTCTGTAGATGTTAAAAACCATCCTGCTTCAGCTTCGTTTCAATAGAAGGGCACAAAACGAGCTGCCAATAAAAATAAATTATCTGGGAAGCGATCAGAAAACTTCACAAACATTAAATAAAATGCCATAAGGTACTCTACCAGGAGTACCATACCATAAGGTGCCATAAGCACTGAAATATATTGTATGTCAAACTGTGTTAGCAAATATGCTCACTAACACTCATCAAGGAGCAGAAAAATCCCAGCTTCTATTCCCTTAATCCTTAGAGCAGAAAGCATTCTATAAATAGATGTATATAAAAAACCACATAATATATTGCTGTTGTTGTTCCAATATTTTCCCATCATTGCTCACTTATTGTATCTGACTTGCTTCCTAAATACACGTAAGGAAATTAATATTTAGAGCTGACTTGGAGAGGAAAAAAATTCAATCTTAGATTGAAATTAAGGCTGAGCACTGCCTGGACTCAGGCATAGCTTTCTTAAATTCTGTCTGTGTCTTCAATACTCAATATAAACCATTTCCAATTCCTTTCTCTGTACATCTGCAAATATTATCCGAATCCCATTGATAACATATCCTGAATTTGAGCTTCATTTGGTGACATGAAATATCTGAGACGGATGATGGAGTTACGCAAACGAAGGTTTAAACTGAGCTGGGGATGGCAGGGTGGGAGAGAAAGAAGGGAGAAAACATCAGTGTGTCTCCTAATGCCCCCCCCCGCCACTACGACAGGTTTGTACAACACCTGGTGGGGCCTTGCCATACAGCCCCACTCTTACAACGGTGTGGATTTGGTGCCTAAATGCCAAACCCTGAGGTGGGGAGGAGCTGGATACACTATTTGCACCTTCAAATAGTGAACACGAACACAGGCATACACAGATTCGGGTAAACTATCGTATATTAGTCTAAGCCTAGCAGGGGCTCATAAATCCTCTCCAATATTTAATACTTTGAAAGCTATAAATATTAAATCTAAACATATGAAATACACATCACAACCAGTAGCAGGACCACAGCTCTGTTCTACAGGATAGGTAGGACTATTTATGCATCAACACTTCTCCCCCTTGGACTTCCAAAAAAGGCAAGAAAAATCAGAAGCAAAATTCTGTGTGTGTCCAGATATTCTGCCTCTCTGGGAACCCTCTGAATAAGATGGCCCCATATGTGAAGGCAAATGTGGCAGACACTGGCCAGCAGATGAGACTTGACACCTTTCACAGCACTCCTGATGCATCTTCAGGGGGATATTTGGGGTCAGATCCATCATTTGGAAAGAATACAGCCCTAAGGAAAGAGTTCAGACACCTGAGCTGCAAACTTTGGGCCAGGGTGTCCTCAGTTCCCACTGACCTGTAAATTGCCAAAGAGACTTTTACAATGGGTTTATTTTTTCCTCTTTGTAAAAGCACCTGCCCTGAGAAGAATGATGTCAAAGTGTCACACCGCTTCAAGAAAAATCACCTGCTGACATGTTCATTAAACAATTGTATTTGAATACTTAATGCCAAGTTTGAAGTTACTGTTGGATTTTTAGGATTCTGTTCAAAGCAGGAATTATTTTGCTTCTTTAATGTTGGTGGTTCCCTGACAGCTTACATCATTCCTCCAAAGAATACAAAGGACTTAAAAGTACCTTTCAGGCATTGATTTAAATCAAACAGCAGTGGGGAAAAATGAACTTGTGTGAAAGGTTTGAATCTTCTGACAGACATTTCCTTGCATTTGCAAGTAGGCTGAATACTGCAATTGAATCACTGCATCGAAAGAAACGAAAGAGATGAACACTTGCATTTTTTTTTTTTTTGTATCTTCCAGTGATAATAATCTAACAAGGATACGCTTTTCAATCTCATCTCATTACTAAATGAAAACAGTCTTTTATACTTCCTTAAATGGAGATCAGGAAAATGGCAAAGTCAGCATTGGAATTCAGCAGTGCTGAAATTTGCCATACTTATTGATGCCACCACTACCTGACAAAGTAGGCTTTGTTGTCACTTCAGCATGATTATTTTTCCCATAAGATTCTGATTCAGTCCCACAACAATTTTCAACAAAAAAACAAAATAAAATGGGGGGAAATAAAAGCTTTTTAAAGTAAAAAATGTAGCTTCTAAAATAAACCTCCCTCAACAAAACATTACTTGTTTTTCAGATTTCATGTCCTTGATTAAATATTAAAGATGAAACATTGCAGAGCATCAGCGCATTTCTTCATTAAACCAAAGGGACATCCTGAAGATATCCTTGTGCTTTATTTCTGCCTGGATATACCATGGGATCAGCAAAATATGCAACCAGCATAACCTTGACCACTGCCTTGCACATTCAACAGGGACTTGGTTTTTACATAGCATTATCCCTGAAGTTATCTATGAGAGTTTTTCCATTTTTATGGCTTTAGATACAAATAATTTGCAAAAGAGTCACTGCTGGTTTGCAGTGACTCATTTTCTATACAAAACTGAAAAATCAGCAAAAATCTTTCAGAGAAATCTGTACAGAACTGAGTAAGCAAGGGGTGGGAGACAAAAACCACCAGAACAGGAGGAGCAAGAGAACGAGACAACGCCTGATGCCAGTGTTTATATTCAATGGCAGCCAAGGATGGAAGGTACAAAAGGTACAAAACAGAGGTACACCCCAGGCAATCCCTGGATCAGAAGAATATTGATTATCACAGATAATATTCCTGAACACAAATAAAGCTCAAAACAATATAACAGTTGTGGGGAAAAAACAAATGCCCTGCTGAAGAGAGCTACGAATCACTAAAGAGCAAAAGGTACATGGTTTGACATAAATACAAACAGCATAAGAGGTTGTTTCTGTGATGATTTATGAAACTGTTTCTTTGACTTGAAATGAGGCACTTTCCATTATGTCTATGCCTGTGCCAAAATATTTCAAAACTGCTTTTTACAGAAAATAGAGGGATTGTAGGGTAATCAACAAACACACAAGAGAAGTTAATTTATCAATGGCTAGAAAACGAGGAGACTACAGTCACACTTGCACCAAATTAACACTTCTTTAAAAAAATCCACTCCTGGGCACAAGAACAAGACATATTCCCAAAGGAGCCAAGAGCCTGGCAATGGGTGCTCCTGCAGGCAGTAAAACAGGCTCTGGTTCAAGGTTCTAGCTGTAATAAAGCCAAAAAAGTACTTGAGCCAATGTCTTACATATCTTCAATTAGTAGTTTCTGGGATATCAATCTCACCAGAAGCCCACTCCAAACATGGGAAATTTTGAGCCAGTGAAACCTCTAGAAATATCTG